>JAVDBV010087075.1:0-11063 GCA_032619315.1 Piper longum | reverse complement strand
GGGTGAGCTCGCCTTTTTACGATGATGAGTTCACTCATCCAGGTCAATAGGGCTCTTCTACTTCATCTTTGTCTGGCTCCAAGGTAAGGTTTTCATTGTATTTTAGATATAGGACGACATTAGTGGCATTTTATCGAATCCCTCCGATGCTGGCCATTTAGCTAAGTTTTTCACAATTTAGTAAAAATTCAAGGTTGAGATCCCTTGATGGTTTCTTAAAGTTAAGTTCTAGAAGCTATTGTATGTAAGTCCCTCCCAAGCCTACTATATGTATATGGGGGTTTCGTTTTATAATTATGAGAGCATTCTATGGGTTGAATGAATTGCACAAGTACTCGCTTAAACCCTAAGGTAATGCAATGTATGAGGGTATTGCGTAACACAACTCATTTTTAAAATTTGTAGTACTAACTTAACCAGTTGGTCTCTTTGCCATCTGAGTACCATGATGGGTGATGTATGAAGGATATGCGTGTGTACGCTGTGAATGTAAGTATGAATTGTCGAGGTAACATGTCGGCTTATGCTATATGTTTTGTTTACAGCCCAGTGAGGCATTTTCTGAAGTTTGAAAGTTTCTCATGGGTAACGGATTACCCATCTACAATACTTATATTATTGTTAGCTATTTTCGGACTTGTTATCATTTATTTCATTATTGGCAAGTTTTTCTATATGTATGTAGACGAGGCAGCTTGGCATTGGCCACCTAAGGCTCATGGATCTACGACTTATGGCAGTGGTGATGGTGGGGGCCCTCTGCTTTATTTTTTTTGTGATATGTATCTCACATTTTTGGACTATATTATTATCGGGCATGTGCCCACGACTCATGTATCATGTATGACATGGTTGGTTGCATATGAATGCCTTATTATTAATATTACTACTACTACTACTACTACTACTACTACTACTACTACTACTACTACTACTACTACTACTACTACTAATAATAATAATAATATTATTATTATTATTAATATTATTATTATTATAACTATAATGTAAGCTATTTAACTTTGGGGCAAAGACTAAAATTCGTCTACATTGTGTGTAAGCGTCAAAGTCCCACAACATGATGAATGTTTTTGGTACACAAAATGTATTTTGTTGCAACTTTGTATATTTGTGTGTTAGAAAAACATGGATTGGAAGAGCATACAATTCATACCACATAAAAGAACGAGTGTTCGGGTATAATACCCTAATACACGATGATGCCTTTGTGTTTTAATATACATTGCGGTGTGTGTGGAATAGGTAACCATGACCCATTGCTTACTTTATTGTGAAACATCAACACAAGTAAATAAATACCTTACTCAATCACTAAAACTAAGCTTATGAACCGGATCATTTTTCTGCATCTTTTAAGAACTCAACCTTTTTGCTGCATTAGGGAGGCATTATCTCTTTTGTGGCTAAGAATGCTAACTTAGGAGCCTTAAGTTTAAAATCTTTCCTATCTATATGATCAGCATGTATTGTATAAAATCCCGTAAGTTATCCGTCTTAAGCCTCGTTGAAGGTTAAGATCCATTTCTATAAAGTTTGTACATAATAGTTCGATGAACTACTTTTCAAATTATAATATAAAAATTCACTCCAGTTGTCGGACCGAATTGAGGTGTTACAATATCTATGTAACGATCCGACCCAAATATTAAATAAAATAGATTAAATAATTAAAACTAAAAAAAATAATACAAAATTAGATGATATTATTGGAAGAAGATGATGAAAAAAATATTTATTTAAATTTATAGCATTAAAAAATCACATCATAAAATCTAAATGTGTTAGATAATAGTTAAAAAAGAGAGATATAATTTATAATTATAATTAAATAAAAAATTGTATGTCTCAATAATTATAATAATCTTATGGTCATAATATGAGATGTAATTCATACTTATATCGTTAAATTAAGAATCTTGTAGATCTAATCTTAGTCATTATGACATAATAATTTAAGGGTAGTGATAACTTTCCCACTAAAATTTTATAAATTTAAAATAAAATCTATAAAAATTGTGGGCTTACCACACCAAAAAAGCAGTTTGTTTTATATATAAACCTGTGAATTTCATATGTATTTATTTATTTTATTTTGCTTTAATTATAATAAATTTAATAAAATTTCTACGTAAATTGTTCAACAAAGAGGAGAGAAAAACTGAGACTCGCCAAGCTTGGACCAAGCTCCGGCCACTGGGACATTGACTCCACCCCATTCCACGACCTCTCCCCATCTCGCTTCATTTCCTTCACCCTTCCCGCCCCCGATCCCTCCTCCACCGCGCTCGGCGCTGCCATCCTTGATTCCCCCATCCCGCCCTCCACCCTCGCCCACAAGGTCGCCACACTCGTCCCCGACGGCCGCCATTCCGACTGAATTTTCTCCACTGAGCCCGGCCACTACCAGCTCCTTCTCTGCCTTGCTGACGATGTCTCCAAGGCGGCCAACATCCCCCACACCTTCCACGAGCTGATGCGCTCCCTCTATGCCTCTTGCTCTCCCCAGCCGCTGTATTCGCCGCCGGCACTCCTGATTTCGCTTTCATCTCGTACGAGGACGACCTGGTATGCACCATCCAGATCGCTACCTCTACAAGGCCGGTGGTGGGCGATCTGCTGATGGAAGACGTCAAGGTCGAAGGAGTACAGTTTTGGTTTCAGCGAGGTCTATAGTTCAAGTGGATGTCCAACTTGGTGCAGGCGTTAGTGGCCCTCAAAAGTGACTTGTAATAGATACGGGTTTGTATTATTCCAAAAGTTAACCCTTAAATCATTAAGTAAAACTTACGAAAGAAGCACCTCCAATCGGCATAAATAAATACTAAATTTCTCAAGATTGTAAAAGATAAACCCAACAGTTCTTGCTCTGGCCATGCCCTACGTCACCGCCATGGCGTCCTGTCTCTTGCTATTGGCTCTGCCGATGGAGAGGATGGCCCGGCCGAGGGTGGTGTGCGTCGTGGTCGGCGGTGGGTCTTTGCCTATGTTCTTGAGACCCATTTCGAGTTGGATGTGATAGGGGTGGAGATGGTTGCGAAAGAGTACTTTGGGTTTGGTGAAAACGAGTTTATTCGAGTTCGGGTGGGCTATGGGATCGAGCTGCTCAAGTACCTAACCAGATTAGGCCTGCTTTGGAGTGATGGGAGGGAAGATGGAGCGGTTGGAGAGGATTGTTTGTTGATGTGATGATGGTGGATTTGGATTCAAGTGATGTGAGGAGAGGGATTATTGCGCCTCGTCTTGATTTCTTGCAGATATTGGAGGGTGCTAGATCGGTACTCTAGGTTCTGATTGTCAATGTGATCGCCGGTGATCAGAGTTTCCGTGGAAGATTGTTGGGTGAATTGATGTCATTGTTTGCCGAGGTGTACGATATGGACGTGGAAAATGTTGACAATGTTGTTGTCACGGCGTCTGCATCGCCTGTTGAGGATGAGGAAGATAGGGGAGGAGCTGCATGAGGAAGAAGCTCGGGGAGGTCCTTGGAGGTGACTATTTGAAGTGGTGGAAACTAATTTGAGATTGAGTTGGTTTTTAAATGAAAAAGGAAGATAAATTAAGATTGTAATATCACCAGTGCGTTATAACAAAATAAGAAGTAAAAATTTTTGCCAGTCAAAGTTTATGTGGACCTCCCAGAGTAGATTCATATTAAATTTTCTTCTGAAAAGGATTAATTAAAAGTATAAAAGAGTATGAAGTAGTAATAATTTTTTATGGCCAAATTATAAAATAATACATAATTAGATCAAATTAAAATATCTTAACTTTGAAATTAACTTTTATTACAAAGTACAAAAAAAATTATCAGTAAAGATAATAAAATTATTTCAAGCTTAATTGAAATTCGAATCAACATAAATTAACTTCACTTAAACTCAAAATAAAACAATCATATTTGGAGTTGAGTAAAACAAGGCTCAACTACGGAGCGAACTAACTCAATAAACTGCCCTCCTAACAGTTGCTGTCTGGCTGCCCACTTTGGCCTGGACAAATGAAGCATCACTTTTCTTTTTCAATGTAAAATACTGTATTAACTTTTTGTACGATAATTAGGTCTCCCTCGTCTTAATGTTGTTGGACTCTGTCACGTTCAAATTCGAATTGCCTTCTGTCTAGTTTCATCACATGTTAGGAAAAAAAAACCGAAGGATGGGAATTGGATGGGACTTCCACTTTGGGGGAAAACTGACGGTGCACAAAACATTTTCAAAACGTAAGTAGGAAAAGTGCGACCCTAAATTTGGCGTCCCTAATCTTTCATCTACCAAGTGTTGACGTGCCCACCAAATAAGGATCAAACCATGGATTTGCGTCGCTCGTGCACATTCAATGATCTCCGACCACCCAATTGTGTTTTTTTATGTCCCTAGTCTTTGCTTCCGCTTTTTCTTCTTCATCACGTCCAATTTCTGCATATTTACGAGGGCATCCTCCAAGCCCGGCTATGGCCTCCAAGTTCGTGCACGAGCTGCTCTGCATACAGCCCATCAAGATTTCCTCCAATGGGTTGTGGACCGGCGACAACCCCCTCGCCTTCTCCCTCCCCCTCCTCTGCCTCCAGCTCACCTTGGTCGTCTTCACCTCCAAGCTCGTCTATTTCCTCCTCAAGCCCCTCAAGCAACCCAAAATCGTCTCCGACATCATTGTACTCTCACTTTCTCCAAAATGTTGGATTACAATTAATAGGTAATCATGTTCTATTTATTGTTCTTATTCTCATGTTTGAAAGATCGAATTGAACAGGGAGGTGTACTGTTGGGACCGTCGGGGCTGAGCCGGAGCCAGAGTTTCCGACAGGCGGTGTTCCCGGATCGGAGTCTAAACATGTTGGACACGGCGGCCATGTTTGGGATCATGTACTACATTTTTCTGATAGGGGTGAGGACGGATCTTAGCCTGCTGCGCAAGGTAGGCAGGAGAGCGGTCATTATAGGACTGCCGAGTGTAATTGTTCCCTATGTTTTGGTGGTCACCCTCGCCTATCGCCTGAGCGGCTATTTGTCGGATGCTCTCCAGAACATCCTCTTCCAGTCCTTTGTCGGAGCCACACTCGGGTGCACCTCCTTCCCCGTCCTCATCCCTATCCTCTCCGAGTTCAACGTCCTCAACTCAGAGCTCGGCCGCATCGCCACCTCTTCCGCCATCATGTCTGACAGTATCGGCTATGGCTTTATATGCACTTTTATTCTGCTGAACGCCAGCATGTCCTCCTCAATCATGGCCCTCTGGGCCGCGTTTGCTCTCATCTTGATTATCGTCTTCATCTTCTTCGTCGTCCGCCCCATAGCCTTGTGGGTGATTCGCACCACGCCCCAGAACAAAGAAGTGGAGGAGAAGTACATCTTCGCCATCCTCGTCATCGTCGCCATTGTTGGGTTCTTTAGTGATATGATCGGCGCAAACTCGTTCAATGGGGCTCTGGTGGTGGGGATTGCGATACCCGACGGACCACCGCTGGGCTCCGCCGTGGTGCAGAAGCTGGACTGCTTCGTCACCGACGTGCTGATGCCGCTCTACTTCGTGATGAGCGGGTTGAAGACCGACGTCTTTGCCATCCAGAACGCGACCAGCTGGAGCGCGCTCCAGTTCTTGATGTTTCTCGGTTTCACCGGCAAGTTCGTCGGTACCATCGTCCCTTCTCTTTGGATGAAGATGCCCCTCCGAGATGCTGCCAGCCTTAGTTTCATCATGTGTGTTAAGGGCGTCGTTGAGCTTCTTACCTACAATTACTGGTTCGATGTCAAGGTACCAAACATAACATTTCTTCCATCGCTCTTCCTATGCCCTTTTGCTCAATCAACCATGCTTGCATTGGATTTACGGGCTAGCTAGTAAATAGATGGCCAGAAATTGGAGGATAAAAATTAAAGAAAGGAGGAATATTGAAAGGGTTCGTGAATACTCAGACTAATCTAAAACCTACTCGTCCCCGTATCAATTGGATAATCTACAGTTTTTTAATTTAAATTAATCACTTTGAAAACATAGTCAGCCCACCATGATTTAGTCTGATCAATATATAACTAGGTCGAATTATTAAAAATGGTATTAAAGTAGATGAAGTTAAAATATGATATATTATTAGATATTAACTATAAATCATCAAGGTGGATTAACTTTCTTAAATTAGACTCATTGATTACAATTTGATCATAAAACAATGGGTCCTAACCCATGTTTATAATTTTCTTTGCCAAAACAAAACTGCATCTCATAACAAAATTACATGTTAGTCTGCTTTGTCTTCAACAAAAATGGTACTCCCCTATCCATATCCATGAAAGAAGGATGGGGTGGGAGATTTATAAGAACTTAAGAATTTTAGATAGTAAGCCTCCTAAAATTGACGCTTGTATTCACACCTTTATCAGTCTCACCACCATCCTTCCCAATTTCTTTTATTGAATAGCACTATCTAGCTATATATGTTGATAAAGGATACAATGTTAATGCAGCTAGTTGACGATCAAACATTCGCAGTCCTAGTGTTATCAACGGTGGGAGTAACAGCAATAGTGAGCCCAATATTCCACATTCTGTTCCAGCCGGCATCGAAGTACATAGTGCACCGGCGCCGGACCATCCTCCACTCCAACCCGAACGAGGAGATCAACATCCTGGTCTGCGTCCACGGCCAGTCCAACGTTCCCACCATCATCAACATACTCGAGTCATCCAACCCCACCCCCACCTCCCCCATCGTCGTCTTCACCGTTCACGTCGTCGAGCTGGTCGGCCGGGCCGCACCCATCATGATCTCCCACCGGCACGTCCACGACCCGACCCACTTGGCCGGGCACGTCGCCCGCGCCACCGAGTCGGACCACATCATCAACGCCTTCTGCCTCTATGAGCAGCGGCACGATGGAGCCGTTACCGTCCACCCCTATACGGCGGTGGCGCCGTACCACACCATCCACGACGACGTCTGCCAGCTCGCACTCACCCGAGGCGTGGTACTCATTATCTTCCCCTTCCATAGGCTGCGCCGCATCGATTGGCAGGTCGAGGCCAGCAGCGGCGCCCGAGTGATGAACAGGAACATCCTCCACTACGCGCCGTGCTCGGTTGGAATACTGGTCGACCGCTCCCCTGGCACCAGCCTAAACACGCTCACCGGCGCCTTCGAGCACAACATCGCCGTCTTCTTCTTCGGTGGGGACGACGACCGGGAGGCGCTCGCCTATGTCAACCGCATGGCGAGGCACCCTGGGGTGAGCGTCACTGCCATCCGATTCCTGTCCTCGTCCAGCATTCTGGTGCGGACGAAGGAGATGAAGCTGGACAACGATGTTTTCATCGATTTCCGGGCTAACAACGTTGGGAACCCGAGGGTGGTGCACAGGGAGGTGGTGGTGGCCGACATGGAGCAGGTCCTCGGCGTCATCCGGGGCATGGACATTGATAGCTACGACCTCTTCGTGGTGGGCATGCGCCACGAATCCAACCTCATGATATCCAACTCCATGTCCGGGTGGAGCGAGAGCCCGGAGCTGGGCGTGATCGGGGACATACTCGCGTCGCGCGACTTCGGCGACACCACGTCTATATTGGTGATACGGCAGCAGGTGAACATCCGGGGTGATCAGGCAGCACGTCCAGCCGTGGCGGCGCAGCGTTCGGAGGAGGAGGAGGAGGAGCTGGAGGGACAGATGAACGCCGGCCGGCATTCTCCTCCTCTGCTTTCGCCCATCAGGTTGTCCCGGCTGGCGCCAGAGTAAGGATTCGCACCAATCATATCTAGTAATCCTTCGTTACCCATCTCCATTTTTTTTCACCCCTTTTTTATTCAATTCTAGCGTACGATGAACCACTAGGAGATTCTAATTTTATAGATTGAATAATAAGATAAATAAGATTGATCTATTAATTTCATGATTTATAATTAGAAAATAAAATATGATAATTTGATTCGATTTGTGCTCTGATTGGTTGGAAGATTTTTAGTTCTGTTTTATTAATAAAAGTGGTTTTATAATTTTATTAATTCACTAATTGAGTGATTTTGAAGGGCGTATTTACAAAATTTGTTCAGCCTTTGTACATTGTTGAACGTTGAAAATTGACGTGCTGATACCAATGTATTCCATTTTTATTTTTCCGGTTTGCTGTTGTATCATGAAGGAGTGATGATAAATGCTATCTACTTACGACTCCGGGAAGTGCCATTTTCGATGAGGATCGGAGATGAAAGGTATCAGGAAAAATTGACTTACCTGGTGGATCATATACCAGAAATGATCTGACATTTTGTGTACTCTCTTTTTGGGCAAAGAGTGATGCTTCTTTCATTGCTCCAAGCACACAGTAGGAATCGCTAGTAGCCTTTTTTTAATTTTTAGGCACTAATTTCTAACATTAGATGTGCATCTCTGCTTGTAAAGCTATATAAAAGAGAGGCGGTAATCACTCCTTTGCTTTTGGAGGGGAGGAAGAATACAGAGACGCCTACGTAGGAAAAGTTCAGGTTGAGATGGAAACAAGGTTCGAACGCCTAAGATTTTGTTTTTACTGTCGTAATGGCTTTTATGTGATTTTGGTCATGTTCTGTAGATTTCTTTTTTTTTTCAATTATTTTGGATCTCTTGTACATAAAACTTTCATATTATGATGAATTAATTTTTTCAAATTCAATAATGTCTTATGGAGTCATATCCATGGTTGCATAAATCGAAATTAAAATGAGAATCGATTTTACGGGGAGTCAGAATCAGAATCGGAATCACACAGAATCGGCCAAGAATCCATTTTTTTGAATCGGCCAAGAATCGGTTGAAATCGGAATCGAAATTAGAATCGGAATCGGAATTGGAAAAAATATAAAAATTTGACAACTCATGACATAAATAGTTAAAATACATAATTATATAATTTATCAACATAAATACATAAATTCAGGTATTTATGATATTTTTTATATTTTTTTGGTTTTTTTAATTATTTTAAATTAATTATTATTTTTTACTCGAGTTAGATACAAGTCAAGTTTTATTTACAAGAATGCCACTGCTCTCCCTCTGCCTTTCTCTCCCTTGTCGTCGCCGCCCCGCCCGCCCCACCCTGTACCCGCCGAGTCCTGCCTCCTCCTGCCGACCGCGCCCCGCCATGCACCCGCCGCGCCCCGCCTCCCCCCGCCGCCCGTGCCCTGCTCTCCCTCCCCCATGCGCCCCCAACCCCTGAGGTAGGAGGGCGGAAGCGGGGTCGGCGGTGGACGGGCGAGGTCGGCGGTGGACGGGCGAGGTCGGCGGCGGACGGGGGAGGTCGAGGACGACTGCGAGGTAGGAGGGTAGAAGCGAGATCAGCAGTGGGCGGGCGACGTCGGCGGGCGGAAGCGAGGGGGGAGGTCGGGGTAGGCTGTGGACGGGCGAGGTCGATGGCGGCCGGGTGAGGTCGGAGGGCGAGGCGAGGGCGAAGACGAGGTCGGAGGGCGAAGGGCGAGGTCGATGGCGGCGGCGGCGTCAGGTGAGGGTAGGGTTTTAAAATGTAAATTTTAATTTTACCCATTACAAATTAATTTATTTAATATCTAAACAAAGGTAATTTAATAATTTTATTATAAAAACCGATTTTTTCCGATTCACCCCAATTCCGAACCAGTTTAGAATCAGTCGGAATCGGGAAGAATCGGCCGATTCCATGCCGGATTTACCCGCGACCGATTCAACGTTAAAATCGACTCGGATTGTTCCCAAGCTGATTTAAATAGGCCGAGTGGAATCGGCCGATTCTCAGAGCTAGACTCGTATCTAATATAAAGACCATTCAAAAAGCGGTATGAATAATTATTGCTTGAAACAGAAAATAAGTATCATCCTCATTGTCATTACACATCTAATGATGTTTCCCATTGATGAAATTAATAACCCTAATAATTTTAATTAATTATTTCAACTATATGCAATAGAAGACTACTTATAACGTTCAATAACTCCCTCAAAATTACTAGAATTATCAGTTTTATTATTAGTAAGAAACATCATTAACTATGGTAAAAGGTCGGAACTTAAAGTTTACCTCCCAGCTCCGTCGACGTCTTTTAATTTTTTCCATCTCTGTGTTCATATCAATCATAACTCCTATTAAGCATGCAACCAACAGTAATATGATCTGACCCATCATAGTAATAGAAAATATAAAAAAACTCTTTCCTTTAGAAAAGACGTATTGCCTTTGTGATGGACCCAGGATTCACTGTTTGAGAGGACTTGGCCAAATATAAAAAAACCAGATGTGTTACTGAAACAATTTCTTGCTGTCTGGGTCATACTTAATCTGAGCAAACAACTCAATCTCTAGTTGAAAATAGTTTATAATCTTTGATCAAACACACAAAAAAAAAAGAAGCAAAGAAGAGTGACAATGATTATAATTGCAGAAAGTAATTTGAGTAAAAATCTCAAGAACGGTGATAATAGTTGCGATGATCAAATAGTGTTCGACGAGTATATGAGAGCTGCTTCGCTACAACGCATAATAAAAGGTCTGTGAAGGACTTACAATGCAAAATGCTTGTTTGAAACTTCTTCAAAAATTCGCCTTTTCTGAAGTCCTTCGCAGCACCAAATCATCAGCAGAATAATAGTCAGCAATGAGTCTATACATGTACGATGGGTTATGGCCCCCTCTAGAAGAAAACGAAATGGAATGATTAGTCAGCCAACAACAAAATGAATCTTCGGAGTGAAAGTTGAGTAAAGTCTTTTGATATAATAACTAAAACTATGTTCTATAATTCTTATAATCAGTGATAAAAAGGTTAACAAACTTTGGAGGTATATAACCAAATGCAGGATTAACAACATCAACAAGAGGGGCGGTCATTCCCAACTCCATATCTCACACAGTCTGAATACACTCCAAAATTTATCAAATCAGATGAGGATATCATATCATTGAGAAATATTTCAGATGGGGATATCATATCATTGAGTAAGATTTCTGGGTTATGAGGTACAAGAGGCACAACTGCAGTAGAATACGGTGGATCATTTAGGTTGTCCTTGTTTTGCTCAATCTTTTTTTTTTTTGTTTTGTTG
>JAVDBV010087069.1:18971-31624 GCA_032619315.1 Piper longum | reverse complement strand
GTTAGAAACCACCCTCGTTGCCCTCCAGGACATAATGCTTGATAAAATTCTTGATGAAGCTGGGCGGAAGGTGCTTCATTCTGAGTTTGGAAAGATCATGCAGCAGGTTAGTCAAGATTTATGGTTTTTTGGGAGGATTGATTGGAAGGGTACGTAGGTGAAATTGTACCTGGTTATCAAATGGTGTGTTTTACACTTGTCCAGGGGTTTTCTTACTTGCCAGCTGGAATATGCGTGTCCAGCATGGGAAGGCCGGTTTCTTATGAGCAAGCTATTGCATGGAAGGTTTTAAATGAAGACAATACAAATCACTGCCTTGCATTCATGTTTATAAACTGGTCATTCCTTTAGCTATCTGTTGTCTTTATGAGTACTTGAAGCCAATTCCTGGTGCTTCTTTAAGCCGGTGTACTTAAAGGCTTTTGGAATGGAACTGCATCAGGACTTGCAGGACAAAATTATGATTTGAAGTTTACGAACTGGTTTCTATAACTCTTTCCTTTTCATTTTTGGGTAGTCATGAGTCCGCCGGATCCACGCTTCCATGAAGCTATAGGTCTCGTCTGCATAATTGAGACAAGACTTGTATGACTAATTCTGGCTTTTAAAAATGTTTTTACACGATTATGCTTCGTTTTGCCATATATTATTTGTTTAGGGTTGATCGTTCGTTTGAGTGATGCATGACTGGCCTTGATTTGAGATTCTTGTAGATGCCGCGACCTGGGACAGCACCTGCATTTGCCCTAGGTTGTACCAAAATTTGATTGCGTGCAGGTGTCTTTTTGGTACCTGTGGAATTTATGACGATTACTATTTTTTTCCTTTTCCTTTTTTTTGGTCTTTTTTTTCTCTCTCCAACCTAGATTAGGGCTGGTTCTTTGCTTATAGTATCTAAATCACCATGTTTAAAATTACCTTGAAGATAGAATTTTTACGTTCTCGTTCAAGTTGGCAATTCAATGATTGGAAGCAGCAGTTTGTTTAATACGGGTAGGGAATTGTTTTGTATTTGTTTTTGATATAAAATTAGCATTTAGGCAAATCCATTAGCAAGTTACCGTTGATGATTTGATGTCAGAGACGTGTTCTTGACTTGTTTGTGTTGCATGTGCCTTCGAACTTGGTGCCATGGTGTACGTTGACGCTGCTGCTGAATTAGTGTTTCGAGTCGGAGAAGATGGTGTTGCGTTGGAAATGGATTATTCTAAAAGTGTTGGTTTTTTTAAAAAGAAATTTGTTGTATTCGAGTGAGGGAGGTTTTGCTGGTTGGAAGGAGTACGGACTCGGCCCGGGCACTTGGTGTTTGTCTGAATGCGAATGGTTCGAGCAGGGAATTGGTGAACATGGTGGTAACATTGCGAGACGTTCAGTCGCATTTGGTTCTATTAGTTACCTACTCCTTGCTTGGGTCCTTATGGATATTAAGATACGACATCCATACGCGATAAATTATTGCCTTAAGAATAAGTTGCCGGTTTTTTACTAAAAAACAAAACGAGAATCTATTTCTTAGTTCTTACATTATAAAGATAATTATAGTCTTGCCCTGGCTGAAGGAGCTTGCAAAAAGCTGGATTTTCTATAGCTAAGAAATACGACTTTGTTGCTGCCTCTGTAACATTCTCAGTTTGCTACTCCCTTGTTCGTTTTCGGCTCCATGGATGAAGCACCATGATTTTGCCGCCACATGCATTTCCCCCGCTGATAGCTGGAGTGGATGTTGTGGGAATAATTACAAGGACTAAATGCCTGTGTAATCAACGGTTTACGATCACCTTCCCAGACCCACTTGATATAGGAGGCAGTTCAGTTGGAAAACACAGAGTCAGGAGCTGCCTACTCTGCATGAGTTCTTGGTGTTTGAACTGCAACAGGATACATAAGTTCAATACATTACCTGTTTAGGTAATCAATGACAAGAGTCACTGACGTGAAGACAGCTTTTTACACAACCAAGTATCATCAGTAGATGATCGCAGTGATCACATCCCTTTTATCCCTTGAACCTCAACAGATGCCTGAAGGGGCAGCATAACCAAAAGTAAAACATTAGGATCACATGAATATCTTCATAAGAAAATTAAGTTCACAAAAAGCATCATATGAAAAGAATATCGAGCCATGTTAAAGTCTATGCCTGTTCATTAATTCCAATGCTATTTCGCACAACACGGAGAGATCCATCTTTATAAGCTCCAGAGCAGGTCACAACCTGACCTTGACCTCGCCTGTCAAGGTCAACTACACAAAAATCCACGATGGGCCCAAGGTTGACATATCTTTCAACGTACGATCCTTTCACATCAGGTCGTAAATTTAGTTTTACAAGCTGCATCACAGTGAATTTACTCAATCAAGCACTATTCTACAAGTTGACAAAATTGAAACTAAAGAATAAGAACTAGCTGACAAAGACGCCTAATTTCTAAAGAGAAACAGATAATATTTTAACCAGCAAACCAAGCTGGGGCCAGGCGACACGATATGACAATCATTGTGTTAACAATATGATCAATTAAATGAGATAAAAGAAAAAAGAAAAAAGTTTGTAAAATACTGTCCAAGATACCACAATTTTTACATGTTTATTTGCAGATATAATAAGTTGGGATCACAAAAAGGAAGCATAAAGAAAAGATAAATATTCTACGAAGATATTACAAAGGAAATCTCCCGAAAAGTATGAATATGGTATTTATATATAATTCTCCTCAGTAAGAAACATAAAAAAGAGTGCCAAAAGGGCCTTTAAGAGGAGGCAAGGACAAGAGATACCAATGAAATAAAACTGAACATGGATCATTTCAAACTTAAGTTGGAGTAAGAATGCATATTAGCTTCCACATCAGATACAGTTCAGATCTGTGAATACCTGTGAATCTCCATAGCTTGAACCAACATACACAAAGGCATTGTCTAAGTATGAGATTGTAGAGGCAATGGAAGTTTCTCCCAGCAGTTCAACTTTAAGATTAGTTACTCTGAAATGTTGAGAACGGACACATAAGATTTTTTTTTAAACAAAGGAACATGTTGTGCAATAGAACAAGTATTATAAAGAAGTTCTAAAACACTTTGAACACATAATTTAAGCATCCGCCTAAATGTTCAAACACTCAACAGAAAAATATCATACTTGTCTTTCTCATGGATGATTACTAGTACGTACAGGAGTCCTGCATGGTCCCCAAGCAAATAGCGTGAACCATCTGCATCAACCCTCCCATATGCTTTCGATATGGACTGGATTGACATCAACAGTAAAATAATAGCCATGGGTTTAACAAGTAACAAATTTGGGATAACAAACTATGATATGAACAATGCTCACATACTGGCTTGATTGGGACAGATTTCATAAAATTGCCACTAGTATAAACAATTGTCTCTTCTCCGACAATAATCACGCCACCAAGAGGCATTGGAACAGGTATCAAAAGTGAAGCACCATTGTCGAGATTACTCTGTGACCAAGGACCCTCAGTGAAGTCTTTATCTTTAAGTACCACCTCATAAGTTTTGATATGGCGGGCAACGTTGTTATCCTATGTAGTGACCAAAAACAAAAAAAAAAAGGGAAATCTTAAGAAACTTTCAACCATCCAAATAAAAAATAAAAGACACAATTGGATTACACATGACGGAAACCAATTCATACAATTTAAAAAAAAAAAGGGAAATGTTAAGAAACTTTCAACCATCCAAATAAAAAATAAAAGACAACTGGATTACACATGATGGAAGCCAATTCATAAAATTTTACTTATCACTTTAAACCCCTCATCATTTCAAAATTTTACCATTTGTAATCACATGGATCATGGTTTAGGATCCATGCCCCCAACACCTTTCCATGTATTAGGTGGAAAGAAGAAGATAATAATTATAAAATGGGTTCATGGACCTTGATTCATCACATTACTAAGAAATTCAATCACACGAATTCTTCAACTAAGGTCCACATGATTTCTTTACAATCAATGTTATGATGCAGGGCGGCTATATTATCACTTTATGAAACTTCTTTCATACCGAAATAATGCATTACTATCTGCATATCCAGAAAACCATAATAGTTATCTCAAATAAAACTCTATTTCTCTCTCATAATACAACTTGGCAAAGATGTATACTTACACTATTCTTCCAAGGCCTTGAATTATATCTTAATCATGTTTATACGATGGTAAGTGCTGGCACAATAAATAATTACTTGAAGATTGACGTAAGTTTCCAAATTAAACACTGGAACAAAGCATTTCAGCCCCAGTACTTATTGTGTTTTCACCAACTAGTTTTCCATTTGTCAGGTTAACAGTTGCAAAACAACTAGTAGATACTAAACGTCATGTCACTCAGTCCACACACATATACATGCACAAATATTGCTAACACAGGATATGAAATTAAACCTGGTAAAGGACAACAATAGTTGGTTTCTGGCATCCATAAAGAAACTTGATATCTAAAACTTGAAGCTGCTCAAGTCTGTAATTATTAAACAAAAATTAGTGGGATGTCCAGGACTGGAAACCAAAGAAAATTGGTTCAATAAGGAGCATGAACTTGGAGTCCCATCTCGCATGGTAAGATAACAAAATCATCCAACCTCTGAGAAACTAAATAGCTGATTCAAAGTGAGCTAACAGTACAACATTAACAACAAATTTGCATTTTCATCTTTAAGCCAAACATCGCTTGGTTTCGAAAGAGAACACTACATTAATAGCATCAGAAACGACTAAATTAGAAAAAGCTAAAATATGATTATAAGCATTGTTAACCTTACATTGAAAATAGCATAAATGCCACAAAAAACGAACTCAAAGATGTGTACCTAATATTAAACGCCTCCTTAAGTTGTCCCTTATTATTAAATGGTATGACCTGATACAATATGAAATTCAAACTATCAACTGTAGTTAACACATGCATCTACATAATCATCACAGCCTTCTTGTGCTTCCATAGACTGAATATCTTGTGGAATTGCATGAAGAAAATAAGCAAGACAGACCTTAAATAAGCCATAGTAAAGATGAAGTCCAATCAGTCTACATTCTGGATCGATGATGCCAATCTACAGAAAACAAAATTTAAAACTAAGAATGTCTAAGTAATCATAAAACCTTTATTAAAAACTCAAACTGACGCAAAACACAACTCTAAAAAATAACCAAGAAGTAATAGGTATAATAAATAACTTGAAAAAAAAAGAAAAGACCAAAGATCTGAACTTCTCATTATCCCTTTATTTGCCATATAATTTAGGAATAATATATTTAAATAACAAAGACCACATTTTACCTGTCCATTATCAGTAGGGCGATCAATACGATCTAAGACATCACCCATTGCCCTTCAAAATAAAACAGAAGCAACAATGTAAATACTAAAGAAAAAAAGACAATCTATTGAGACACGAAGTTAAAATATATCCAGTAGAAGAGATGATGGCAAAAGGAAACATAGTTATTTCTTCGTCTTTTGCCTTATACCAAAATGTTGAAAGGGGAGGGGGGGAAGACATGAATCCTATTCTGTTGTCACCACAGATGTCGAACCAAAACTCAAATCATGAAAGTCCATGCTCTTAGAAAAAAAAACAAAGTTATTTCAAAGAACATCTAAGAGTTCAGTTAATTATTGTCCCCAGTCATAAAAAATCCTAAAAAAAATGCTTCCAAAAATTTGCTTTAATACCTGGTAATAAGTTCAGACGTTTCTGCATCCCACTGAAGAACACAGAATTTATATCTTTTAGTAGCAATAAAAAGGAAATCTTGGGCTTCACCCTGGAAAAAAAAACACTAATTAATTGTCTATAGAATGTGCGATACTGAGATGTGAGTGTTGAAACAGTAAAAGATACATACATGTGGGCGGAAAAGTTCAAGTGTTGCAATTCTTCCATATATAGGAACGTCCAACATAGGCTGAAATGGAATCGTCAACATTAATTTAAGATATTCTGGGATGACATCATTTTGGCAGAATAGGCGATAGAAGAATTTTAGATTCAAAATGTTTGATGGTCACATAGAATTGTCTACACACACGAAGCAACTAAGCTTGAGTAAAATATTAGAAAACTGGATAATTAGGTGCTCCTACCTACAGCCAATATCAATTACTGCAAAATTTTCCAAGCAGTTGTTTTCGTCAGGAAAAGAAGCAACATTTATTCAGGTCTGGATAGCATCTTACTTGCTTAATTTGATCCAAGTAATACATAAACTTTAGAACGTTAGCTATAAGCCGAAAGCTTATGGATACTTATCAAGCAAACAAGAAAAACATACCAGACTAGATTACTAGAAAATCTAGAACATATCAACGAAGAACAATCCCCTGAATCTCTCTTAAATGCTGAGACGGCACGAACCTCAAAAGTTATCGCTACCATTTAATAGACCCAACGCCGAATCCCAACATGGCTGAACCGAAGGTTAGACCAGGTCAAACAGAAGGGAATGAAAGCAGGATATCTATGTCAGTCGAATAATTATTCATTTTTGGAAGAAAGCAACTCCATACCAGTAAAACAGTTCCAAACATACGGTTGTGTGCATGAAAGTGAAGTTGTACACATCAAAAACTTTTAGTACAATTTATTTATCAATTTTGTGGAAGCAAATTACACACAGCACGCACAATCAGCCGGCGATGAATTTATTTATTATTTCAAATGTGATGCGACCGATCGTTTAAATGAAATTGGGGGAAAAAAGGAATAATAATAATGAATGCGGAGATATTTTTGAGTCAATACCTGCAGGCCCTGTGGGGTGAGCAAATGAATCTCAATGCGCGTACATTTACTGTGAAAAAATGGTAGAATCCAAATGAGCGTAATCAAACAAATTAAATTAAATTTGGCGAAGAAGAAATGAATACGAAAAAGGAAAGGGAGGAAGGAGGAGGAGGTACGCGATGATGAGGTTGAGCTCGAGGGGGCTGGTGAAGTTGCCGACGCAGGAATGGGTGACATTGGTGGGCTTGTGGGCAGTAACCACATAGTTCCACATACTCATCCTGGCAAACCTCCCCAGCTCCTTCCTTCCTTCCCTAATTAAACCTTTATTGAAAAGAGTAGTAGAGCAAAGGAAAGCAAGAGAAAGGTGTCTTCAGTTGCGTCCCAATTCCGCCACCCAAACCAAAACAGTGGCCAGAAAATAGAAGAAGATGGATTGAAACAAACTAATCTCCAAGTGTGTGTGTGTGTGTGAGAGAGAGAGAGAGGGAGGGAGGGAGGGAGGGAGGGAGGCAGACAGACCGACCGAGCACAAGAAAGAAAAGAAAAGACAAGACAAGAGAAGCAAAGGGAAGGTTGTGGCGGCGGCGGGGAAGGAGTCGGCATTGGGGATTTGCTTCTTGGTTGTGTTGGATACAGGCTCTGCTACCCCGCCTACTTCATTCAATCGCTACTTTATGGTGGAGGGAAAAGGGGAGTCGGAAACCCTCGTCCTCGGCCCCCGGATTCGGGATAATAGACAATATCATCATCTCCTACTAGTAACTGTAAAAGCATAGGAATACATACTCCTACTAATTAATCATCCCCCACATCCAAACCCCGTCACCTTTTTTTGAAATAAAAAAAGATAATAATAATAATATAAACAACACGCGGCTATATTATACATATGATATACATTTAATATAAATTAGATTAATAATCATCATATCACATCATCGACTAAATAAAGTATATAACGAAAGCCTGATGCTATAAAAGAAACTTGAGTCTTGACTCTTTTAGGTTTGATCTTCCAAATCCAACACTGATTTTCTAAACCTTAATTCTGGACAATGTGATACCAGAATGAAAACCAAATATGAATTCAGGGACTTTAACCTCCTTATTTATAGCTGAAGTTTCATAATTTCAATTTCACTCATTACGAAAGAGAAATTATGAACAGGTATCTACACATTGAATTCCACACCTTAATTTATGGCTCATAACCCTAAACTTTATTAGATCAATTTAATTAAGCCAACCTTATATAATATCATATAATATAATTCCTGATTCATGTATATATTTATGTCTAATATCTAACAATCTCCCACTTGGACTTAATATATATACACAAAGATAATTGTATAACCTTTATGAGCTCCAAAACATATGTCATTATTTCAAATTAACAATCTCGTTCATTAATCAATGTCAATATAGGATCAAAGCGATTTTCGTCACATTTATCGTAACTAAACCTTCCATGGTCACATACACTAACATAATTAAATGACATAGATCAAGTATGGATGTGTAGCATGAAAATTACATGTAATTTGATCTAACATGCCTATTTTCAACTGGTCCAACCTTATGAGATCACCATAATTACAAAAAAAATACCAAATTAGAGTGAACCTTAAACCAAAATACAAACTCCCACTAAAGTAGCATATGAATAAATGATACAACACCCATATGAGCAACATGCTCATGAAAGACCTTGGGCGGTAAACCGTTAGTAAGCGGATTCACAATCAAGGAGTTTTTCCCAATATGCTCTATAGAGACTTTACCACTCTGAACTCTTTCTTTCACAACAAGGAATTTGATGTCTATATGTTTTGATTTAGACAAGATCCTGTTGTTATTTGAATATGATACTGCAGACTGATTGTCACAAAATAACTTAAGTTGTCTTTCAATATTATCAACAATACGCAGCCATGTGACAAAATTCTGCAACCATATTCCCTGATTGGATGCCTCATAATAAGCTATGAATTCAGATGCCATAGTGGATGAAGCTATGAGTGTCTTCTTAGCACTTCTCCAAGAAATAGCTCCCCCAGCAAGTAAATAAACATAGCCAGAAGTGAATCGACGACTATCTTGACGTCAAGCAAAATCGAAATCAGAATACCCAATGATCTCAACTTGATCTGACTTCCGATATGTGAGCATGTAATGTTTTATTTTCTGAAGATACCTCATGACTCTTTTGGCTGCTATCCAGTGATCCAATCCCGGATTACTTAAATATTTGCCCAACATTCCAACAATATACGCAATGTCCGGACGCGCATATACTTGAGCATATATAAGGCTTCCCACAGCTGAAGCATATGGAATCTTTTGCATTTCCTTTCTTTCTGTGTCATTTTTAAGGCAGTGATTGAGACTGAATTTGTCTCCTTTAGAAATAGGGGTATCTCCTAGTTTACAATTTTGCATGTCAAATCTTTTAAGCATTTTTTCTATATAGGTCTTTTGTGATAATCCAAGTATACATCGATCGCGATCCCGATGTATTTGAATTCCTAATACAAAAGACGTATTCCCAAGATCTTTCATTTCAAATTTCTTTGATGAAAAAGGTCTTGGTTTCGCGCAAAAAATCCATATCATTACTGGCAAACAATATATCATCAACATATAAAACCAGAAAAATATACTTACTCCCACTAAACTTATAGTATATACAATCATCAATAACATTCATCTCAAAATCAAACGAGAAAATTACTTGGTGAAATTTGTAATACAATTGACGAGAAGCCTCCTTGAGTCCATAGATGGATTTCTTTATTTTGCAAACAATATTCTTTGAATCACCCAATACAAAGTTTTCTGGTTGCACCATATAAATTGTTTCATCAATGTCACCATTTAGAAACTTAGTCTTTACATCCATCTGTTGTAACTCAAGATCAAAATGTGTCACTAATGCCATAATTATTCTGAATGAGTCTTTTGATGAAACTGGAGAGAAAGTCTCATTATATTCAATGTCTTCCTTTTAAGTAAAGCCCTTTGCAACAAGACGCCTTATATCTTTCTACATCACCTTTCGAATCCCTCTTGGTTTTAAATATCCATTTACAATCAATAGGTTTCGCACCTTCACGCAATGAGACAAGATCTCAAACGTCATTAGTTTTCATGGACTTCATCTCTTCATTCATGGCATCAATCCACTTTTGAGAATTAGAACTATTTATCGCTTGTTGAAAGTTGATTGGATCATCTTCCACCATTCCAATGTTATCCTCATGTTCTTCGAGAAAGATAATATAATCATCTGAAATTGTCTTTCTATTTTCTCTTGTGGATCTCCTTAACGGCATTTGCTCTTGAGGTTGTTGAGTTTCCTCTTCAGATATAACTTGATTAGGGAGATTTTTGACATTGTCTTGTAATTCTGGTATTGTCTCTTGAACAACATCAAAAATATGACCTTGATCCTGATTATTGTTAAGAACAATCATAGGAAGAGAATCATATTCTTCTTCAAAGACAAAATCTCTTACCTCATTTCCCCCTCCGAACTCAGCATCTTCAAAGAACTAGGCATTTCTCGTTTCAAAGAATGATCTTATTGTAGGATCATAAAACTTATATCCTCTTGACCGTTCAGAGTACCCAACAAAATAACTGCTTACTGTTCTTGAGTTCAATTTCCTTTCATTTGGCCTATGAGGCCTTGCCTCAGCTGGACAACCCCAAATGCGTAAATGTGCTATACTGGGCCTATTTCCGGTCCATAATTCATAAGGGGTCTTAACTGTTGCTTTTGTTGGTATTCTATTAAGAAGATATACTGCTGTCTTTAGTGCCTCACCCCAGAGTGAATCAGGTAGTATGAGCAATCATACTTCTTACCATGTCTTTTAGTGTTCGGTTTCGTCTCTCAGCAACACCATTCATGTTAGGAGTACCTGACATTGTGTATTGTGGGACGATTCCACATTCTTCTAGAAATTTGGCAAATGGTCCTGGATGCTGTACTCCTGATCCATCATATCTGTCATAGTATTCACCACCACGATCATATCCGAGAGCCTTAATAGTTTTGTCAAGTTGGTTCTCAACTTCAGCGTTATATATGCCTTAAATACGTCCAATGCTTGAGACTTCTCATGAATGAGATAAAGGTAACCATAACGAGAATAATCGTCTATGAACGTAATAAAATATTGTTGACCATTCCAAGAAGCCGTAGGGAATGACCCACAAATGTCCGTATGTATTAGTTCTAAGACGCTTGAAGATCTATTGGCACCTTGTCTCCTTATATTTGTTTGTTTTCCCTTAATATACTCAATACAAACTTGAAAATCTGATAAATTAAGAGAATCAAGAATTCCATCTGACATAAGGCGTGCAATTCTTTGTTTAGAAATGTGTCCTAAACGCTTGTGCCAGAGTAAAGCACAATTCTCATTTGTTAATTTTCTTTTTGTACTACATAAACCCAAATGCAAAGTTTCATTAAATGATGCAATAGTATCGAGTAAATATAGATTATCATAAAAAGACACTGAACCTGTACCCACAATATTTGCATTTAGAGACAGAGTAACCTTATTATTTCCAAATGAACAAGAGTAACCAGATTTGTCCAATATAGAAATAGAAATCAAATTCCATCTAAAAGACGGTACTATATATGTCTCTTTCAATTCCAAATAATAGCCTGTCTTTAATAGTAATCTAAAGATCCCTATTGCTTCAACTATAACTGATTGTCATCGCCCACATAGATGAATCTTTCAGCATCAATTGGCTTTCGGCAATTCAGGCAACCCTACATTGACACACTTATGTGAGTAGTTGCACCTGAATCTAGCCACCAAGTGTGTATTGGTACTGAAACTAAATTAACCTCAGAACAAATAAAATTCAGAATTGGACCTTTCTTTATACGCCAAGCGTGATACTTAGTGCATTCTTTCTTCAAATGTCCAGGTTTGCCACAAAAGAAATAACAAGAAGCCTGATTTACTTTCTTTTGCTGTTGTTTGTGAGACACATTATCAGCATCCTTAGCCCTCTTTCTTTTCTTATTTTTGTCCTGATAGGTATTAGCCAAGTGAGCACTTTCAACCTATTCTTGCTTCAACCTTTTTTTTTCTTGCACACAATAAGAAATGAGCTCATTAAGAGCCTACTTATCCTTTTGACAGTTGTAACTGACTTTGAATTGACTAAATTGTCCAGGAAGAGAAATTAAAACTAAATGCACGAGCAAATCTTCAGATAGCTCTAACCTTAGTGCTTTTAGTTTTGAAGCAATATTGGACATCTCTAATATGTACTCCCTTATGCACGTTTTGCCTTTATACTTCATTGAAATCAAGTTCGACAAAAGCGTACTTGTTTCAGCTTTCTCTCTTTTTATCTTGATTTCGTTATATATAAAAATATAGGGCTTTCACCACCTCCCCTAATATAGTACAACACGAATTTAGGGAGGTTTCTTTTCCAAGAGTGGTAAGTTAACTGTCAAGTCTTGGAATCATTTTTAACAAAATGTTTCTCAATTTCTTTAAGAAACTCACTGGCTATAGTAATCTTTTCTGACACATCGCTCCTGAAGGTCTCTGGAATTCCCGGCTTCATGATCATAAGACTCATGCGATTTGAACGTTCCCACTTCTCAATGTCCCATTTTTCCTCATTGGAACTTTTGTCATTAAGAGAAGCAGGCTACTCAGTCCTTAATGCAAGGTGAAGATTCATGCAGCCGAGAAGAATCATTATACTTTCTTTCCAATCCTTAAAATTATCTTTAAGTATTGGAACTGAATTAATGTTGGCAGAGAATATAGAAGCATATTGATTAACTGAAAACAAAACAACATGCCCATAATAAGATTAATGATTTTTAATCTTATGAACAAAT
>JAVDBV010087067.1:0-17625 GCA_032619315.1 Piper longum | reverse complement strand
TGGGGACGGCTGGGGTTTTGGGTGGGAGAGGTGTCGGGGGAGAAAAGAAAAGGGTGGATGGCAAAATCGTAAATAAAACTTGACTCGAGTCCGTCTCAAGTCAAAAATAATAACTAACGCGTAATAAATTCTAAAAAAAAATCTAGAAAAATCGGGAAAAATCTCATAAAATAAAATAAAACACACAACATCCAAATGACATGCTCTATAACTAATAACCCATCCAAAACTACCCATAACGCATCCTAACGCGGTAAATGACCTAAAACTATTTCTACGGTCACAAAATAAAAAAATCTAAAATCGTAAACTGTATGCTCTCATGCATTCTGATAACTCATTCTCTGCTCATTCATGTCATTATTATCACATCCTCGCTACACATTACCCTCACAGCTCATACACGTGACCGGCATCAGCTCAGTACACGTGTTCTGAAATATACTCAACTCAAACCGACGGCTGAACCAATCGGCTAACGACTATAAAACCCGTGACTCGAATCACGGGTTTTACAATATCGACGAAGAGACTGAGCCATCCACCAAACCGGGCTTCTCATCCTTCCCTTGACGTGGTAAGAGCAGCGAAGAAGGGCAGGGAAAGAGAAGAGAATCATTATTTATTTTTTAATCTTTGTGAGACCAAAATTAACCACCCGTGAGAAAATGCTTAAACCCGAAAAAAACTTAAAAAACGCATTCTATATATATATATAGGGAGAGTTAAAGTTGATTCTTTTATAGTCTTCATAAATATAACTGAAAAATGTCTAAATGAAAGACATTAACATCATTACTTTTTAGTTATACACATTACTCCACTAATGAAATATAGTAACGATGCCCAAAATTTATTTTTTATTATGCAAAATATCTGGCTTTTAAGTCTTGCAACTGGTTTTATTTGAGTTAGGTTGAACTTCGAGTTGAGCTTTTATATAGTTGAATCGATTAGCAAATTAAATTAAGTTATAAACATTACATGATGGTTTAGTTGGGAGGAATTCTTCCCTGTCCTTATCTTTAACAAAATGAAAAGAGAATTTTGTTTTAATTCCAAATGAAAGATGCAGAGGAAAATTATACATAACAACATTAGGGTTCGAACCGACTACCCAGCTCAAAGGTTCCGGGTAAGTAATAAAAGAAAATTTTTTATTAGCAACCACTAATACTCTTATGTCAACTACATTTAATGCCAGCCATCGGATTGTAATAATGGTTAAGACGATGAGGGTAATTCTATCCAAGTTACAAAAAAATAGAGTCATGTAAACTAGATCAATAACTAGATTTTCGTAATACTAATATTCCTAAATCAGTTGTTCATGCTAAGCCTTTTTAATTAATAATAAAGTTTGATTTGAGAGTAATGGATATTCGGTTATAAATGATCAGTACACCGATACCCAATTCTTAAAATATTATTTTACTTACAAAGTTAAATACCTCATTAATTTTTTGGGTACCTGCTAAAAGGTCGGGTTTGGTTTTGTTTTAATAATATATAAGTATTCAGATTTGCTATTGATGATAAAAATTAACCTGTAAATGATTTAATTTGGCTTATTAGTCATAGGTTTAAATGGTAAGTCTGGCTTAGGTAAATACAACCCTTTCCACAGGGCAAAACAGCATACCTATGCCTGTGTTCGTTAATGGATGGCAGGAGACACCTGAACATTTAGTTTAACCATAATGTTCTGAAGATTAACTTTTTGCTAGTGGAGACAAATCGTTTTAACAATTGTTTGCCATCTTTCAATGATTTTCAACCACTCCAGCAAACATGTTCGTTTCGTCAAAAAATTTATAGGAGTGCATGGGATATGAAATTCAGATGCCCAAAGCCAAGCACTGAACGGTATACACTAAGAAAGAGCTAAATATGCCCATTATAGACAAATGGAGGCATTTAAGCATGCAATTATTTCGTCTTGGAAATTAAGAGGCCTGGAACCCTAAAATTAAGCATCCGGCGTCAGGTTGGAAGATCAAACTAACTTGAAACTCAAATCTAGAAAGTTTGGCATATATGTCTTCTATTAAGTTGATGAATAAGTTTTATTTATCCCATTAAGAGTAAAATTGGTCAACCTTGTCTACACCATCGATGTTCTGTTACATCTTTGCAATGTTGAAAGCTGAGAATTACATAGCTGCATTAACATACAAATCATCAGGCTTTCATTGATCTCAATCGTTAAGTAGTTTTTTATTATGTGTATATGCTACATTGTCAATTTCCACTTTTCACAAATGTGAATTTCACTGCACAAATGAACGTGCATCAAAGAATTCATCTATCTGCAGACACAAATACATTTGTACTCAAGAATGGCACATGATGAAGTAAAAAATACCAGAATACTAATTGGCAAGAGCAACATTTTGGGGCAATTCCTCAAGATCCGCCAACCTGAAAGCATTATAACAGGTCATCCCTCAGCTGTCAGGTTAATAGATAATAAGTAATATGAGAAAATATATGTTTCGCAGTTACTTCTAATATAAGAATTAACATAATTGCATTTACCAATCCACAAAAGATTGGCATACCTTATGCTAGACAAGTCAGGATAGATGGCAACTGCTTCACTAAAATCCTACAAGAGACCAAATTTGATGAAATGCTTTGCAAACAAACATCAACAGAGATTTGTATGCTGGCTCACATGAGGATTCCAGTAAGTTTACAGGACACAGACGTCCAAGCCCCCAAATAATGCAAGCTATAATACTGTTCCACTTTCAAAAGAGAAAAATGAGGCATCTAGATTGTAAAAATGGTTAAAATTTTTATCTCATCATATCCGTCACATCAGCGCACATTATTGTAAGCACTTAAGCTGGAAATCCACAACAGTAGGTCTCTCTCACTCGACAGTGCATAGTTATACCCAAAAGCAAAGGGAAAACAAACAAGTCATTAAAAAATAATCATCTAGTCCTCACCTGGTTAGCTGTAGAAGACGTGTATATCACAACACAAGCTCTTGTTGCTGCCTGTAAAGGTTATTTACCGCCCATGAGGTTTGTATAAAGAACTAGCATTATTTAGAAGATATTCAAATAACTGTGACACAAACCTGTAGGCCAATGACACTATCTTCCACCACTAAACAGTGCTTCCCTTCAATGCCAAGCTTCTGCAGCGCAAAATCCTATTCAGATCCAGTCAAACAGACAAATGTGCGCAATATGGACGTTTACCTTTGAGGCTGTTAAGTTAATTGATGGATCAGGCTTTTTCTCCTTCACTTCATCACCTGCAAGGCATGTGAAAAGGCATAATCAAGGATCACTTATCACAAGTTCTTTCATAGGGTATGCAGCTCCATTTATGGGGCCAACATTAAAACAACTAACCAAAAAAATAAAGATTTAAACAACTTGCATTTGTCTGTCTGTTATGAAAGCAATCATGTTATTGCAAGCTCGATAAGGTATGAAAAGTACCAGCAAGAAAGCAATCAAGATTCCTGAAACGATCCTGGACATGAACAGGAAATAAGAAAAATGGTTAATACAATAATTTATTGACAATACTCAATAATTGAAAGCTCGAAAAAGGCTAAACAAACGGCTCAAGTGCCATTCAATTTCCCCTCTATCTTAGCAGAACTCTAATAAAGGAGATTACACATACGACAGTTCATTGTTGCCTCTTTTTTATTAACAGTAAAATTATAGAATGGAACACGCCTGTATGAGCTCACCAGTCCTATAAGATTCTCAAGAGAGAGAATGACAGAACTCTTGGTGGCTGCGGAGCACACAGCAAGCATGATGCCCTATAGTACGTAAAAATTATTAGAATGAGTTCGCTTCATGTGAAGCACCTTAGAGTGGATAGATAGCCACATCTATTATTATTTTCATATCAAGCGAGTGTTCGACAAGAATGAGGTGTAATTTAGTTCGTTTGTCGGAGTTAAGGCACTAATGCCGTTTTTGAGTCGATCTATTTTTTATCTTCTTCGCCTAATCCCTTTTGACAATTTAATTTATCTAATACAGCTGTAATTGTCCCAACCAAGCAAGGCCACTAAAAGCGGATGTATGTCAGCTTAACGATCGATCTTTATGAAACTCTTGGCAAAAAAACATATAAACAAAAACTGAAAGCATATTGATCAAGAAAGCTCACAGCAGCCTTAGCCTCATCCATCAGCCTCAAACCCCCGGCCTACGCTCCACCTGGTCACAACATTAGCTGGTAAATTCAAAACCAGTCGTTTAGTGCAAACGATTTGTACTCAACGCCAAACAAACGATAAATAGAAATGGACTCAATATTATCCTAACACTTCCAGATTTTATGATTTCTTTGTACCTTTCGGTTTTCCAGTCCTACAGAACGCAACCATCAATCCGTTTAATAATTGGCGTAGCAGAATAGAATCACGGCAAAGACAGACATTTTTACATACAATTGCCAAACAAGATCACGAGTTTTAAAGTACCATGTTAGTCGTAGATACAAGGCTAAAACAATACGACATTGCAAATATTACAATTTCTAATCACAATTTATTTCCTCGACAGCGGTCAAAAGACAGAATCAGTAAACAATGTTAAAAAAAAACAGATTGAATTCACCTGGCGAAGAGTGAGTGGAAGTAAACTCTAACCTGGAGCGTATCAATTAGCAATGCTCTATCTGTATCAGTCGAAGGGGATGTTTGGAAGATTGAAGAAGATGGCCACCCTTGTTCTTTGAAGTACCTGTAAAATCATCCAGAAAAGAACAGCCTTTTACCGACATATTTAACGGCAAAAAGGACGGGAAAAGAAGAAGTAAAATCAAAAGTAAGTCCAAAGAGAAGAAGAGAGAGAGAGAGAGAGAGAGAGAGAGAGAGAGAGAGAGGGAGATAACCATCGCATTTTGGGTTTGCCTCCGCCACTGAGATTCTGGAGCTCGTCGAAGAAGACGGGGTCCCAGTGGAGGAGCTGGGAGGGGGAGCACCTGACGTTGAAATGCGCAAAGGCGTCGTTGTAGGGCAGTGCGGTGGAGATGCTCGGACTCAAGGGGTGACGCCGTCGCAGTCGAAGTTGAGGGTGTGCATGGGGAAAGCGGAGGCCGAGGCGGAGAAGTTGGTCGATGGGCAGGGAGGCCGCCGGCCCAAGAGCGAGAGAGAAGGTCGGCGGCGGAGGCATTGGAAGTGCAGGGATGATGATGATGATGATGATGAGTAACGAGAGGAGGAGGAGAAGCGTGGCGCAAGAGGGAATAATTCGGAGGTGGAAGAAGAAGGGAAGAGGTGGGAAGGTGGGGAGAAGATTAGAAGGTGGCCATGGAAGGAGGAGGGGATTGTGGCGGGAGGACAATATACGATAGAAAGAGCTATAAATATGTTTGAGCTCCATGGACATTTTTTTTTCAAAATATTTTAACCAATTAACCCTCTTTTGTTTGATGAGGTTATTTAAGACAATGCATACAATTTTTTTTTTCTGTAATTATGCATCGATCTCTCTCCAGAAGGTAATATTTAAAATAATAAAATTTCATTTCCTAGTAAAAAAAAAACTCTTTTTTTTTTAAAGGCTTGTACCCCTGCTCACCCCTGCCGCCAAAATTTGAACCTTAGATTTCTCGTTCACCACACAAGTTCCTTTCTAACAAGGGATACGTGCCACTTTGAGGGCTGGGGAGATTGCCTTAGACGTTATCCTTTTCTTTATAAAACAAACAAATCTTGGCTACTTAAAATTGGTAATTTTAGATCGAAACGTGAAAATCGATTTCCCCTCTAACACTAGTTCTTTATAAGCCGATAGAAATTCATTTTCACCAAAAAGGAAAAACGGAACGAGGAAGAGAATAAGACATCCATTCGATAATAATCAAACAACGATAATGAGGAAGAACGGTTGCACTGGAGTTGGTCACAAAATTATGATTTGATAATATATGATCCCTCATTGTTGTCAAGGAAATCAACAACGTATTCCAAAATCATTTTGCTTACTACAACATACAGCGTACCAATAGGCTGCCTGATGTATCAATCCCATGCATTTCCTTCTTCCATCTACCAAAATTGCACCAGACCATCGGAGGCAAGAAAAGAGAGCAACCACCAAATCAGACACATCATTATACTACCTCCTACTGTTTGCAGTTTTAGTTTTGTTCAAACTGGCTAATTCCTCAATCAACTTTCTCTCCTCCGCAGTTAGCCTCTTTGGGATTTCCACTTGAACGAGTACCAACTGATCTCCCCTTGGATACCGTTTATCTAAAGAAGGTACTCCTTTCTTTGCCATCACCAATTTAGTCCCTGGTTGAGTACCAGCAGGGACCTTCAGATCAACCTGTCCATCGACTGTTGGTACCTTTACAGTGGTTCCTAATATTGCATCAGTATACGGAACTTTGCAGGTGTAGAGAATGTTAGTTCCGTCACGTTTCAGCACTGGGTCGGGCAGCACGTCGATGAACACAAAAAGGTCACCCGGTGGGCCTCCCCTTCTTCCAGCACTTCCCTCTGACCGCACCCTTAATCTGCTACCAGAATCCACACCAGCTGGAACCTTGAGACTAATCGTCTTGGTTTTCTTAACTCTCCCATCTCCTCCACATGTCTTACAAGGTGTCGATGATTCTCCACTTCCTCCACAGGTAGAACAGGTCATTACCTGCTGGAACACTCCAAGTGGAGTTCGAGCAGAGGAGACAACCTGACCTTGACCTCCACATGTGTTACATTTAGTAGGTGTTGTGCCAGGCTTTGCACCTGATCCATCACATGTCCCACAAGTCTCAAGTCGGCTTATTCCAATTTCTTTTTCAACTCCAAAAACAGCTTCCTTAAAGTTCAACGTAAGACTGTACTGCTCATCTTCTCCTTGTACTGGTCGGTTCCTAGCAGCACGACTGCCACCCATTCCACCCATACCGCCCATACCTTCAAACAGTGATTCGAAGAGATCAAATGGATTGCTGAAGTCCTACAACATGTAATGATAGTAGCAAATTATAAATGGATGGTTTCCATACAATTGTTATTCTCAGAACAAAGACAAACAAAGACTTACCCCTGTGCCCATTCCAGCACCTTTTAGGCCAGCTTCACCAAACTTGTCATACAATGATCGTTTTTCATCGTCTGACAAGACCTGCAACACATTATCCAATATGTTCAGCATTTGTAATAGCAAGCAATGGAAAATCAAAGAGTTGAGTGATGAACCTCATAAGCATTACTGATCTCCTTAAACTTTTGCTCAGCGCCAGGGTCCCTGCAGGAGAAAATGGTGATGAAGATCAATATACTAATTTTTGCAAATGACAGAAAGTCATATAACTCAAATATCATTTAATCAACTAACAACCAACTTCATGTAAGAAAATATAAATGACAATTATGGCCATAGAACACATTTAAAAAAAATATATATCTATTCGCAGCATTGCCTTTTGCATTGCTGTAATCTTTTCAGATGTTGACTTCGTCATTTGGAAAGTCCATGGCTGAACTTTTGAATTTAGTTTGTTTCAAATTGGTGGACATCATTTTACGCAAAACAAATGTGAGTGATTCAATTACAATAAGTTCACTTTATATGTTCTTTAGGATATGGCTTGAGTTTCAGAAAGGGTTTGCGAAGGCAGTAGGCCAGATAAGGAGAGAGCCAAATAACCGAGTCATCCTCCAGCATACACACAATCCCCACTCTCAACTAAACACTCAAATTCTTGTATCCATTCTCACTACTATTTCCAGTATTTGATCCTAAAAATCGTCATGTTCATCTTCAACTTCGCGTTCAGTCCCAGAACAGACAACACCATTTTGTCATACTTTAATGAGGATGGAGTTTTCTGCTTCCTTGGGAACTGAGGAGGACCGACCTGAGAGCGGTAGTAGAATTTTGCTTTCCTTGCTGGCAGGAAAATCCAGCCTGTCTCTTCATTCCCATTCATCTTTCTCTTCCTCATGTCTCCCACAGGACATTTTGTTGATTTAAGAGCAGTATGGAGTGAAACATAGGAGATGACTCATCTCACTATGCCATAGTGAATGGCAGTTTAATTACGGGTATGCCCATAAGGGGTGAGCCCCACCCAAATAAGGAATTCTAATGCTTTTCTCATTAATTGAGATATAAGTATGTTAGTTACAAAATTCCTAACACACATCTTAGTAATTGAAATATGTATGTGAGTTAGAAAGTCATTAAGGATTTCTAGTACTTGATGTTTATAAATAGGACATCAAAGGGACTGCCTAGGGACTAGAATCAATTCAGGGTGAAGTAGAATTGGGGATTTAGCCTGTGAATAGAGGGTTCTGTCCGCTATTGAGATTGAATCCCAATCTGCGAGGTGACTACCATATTTGTAGTTCCATTTCAATCTAATTCTGCTGCAAGGTGTGCTTCTTGGGTTTTAGATTATTTACTTTAACATGCTAAAATGAAAATGTGAGAACTGACCATGCGTGGGATTACTTTCAATTTAACATCATGTGTGATGTGAATTTTTCTTCAATATCGATGCTTTTTTTTTTTATTTATTTCATCATTCAGGTCGATTTGCATGACTTTTGGGTCATTTTGAACACCAACATGATTAACAAATGTAGAAGATGATCATGATTACTGAGTCTAGGAATAGACTTCTTCATAACACACAAGTTATATCACATGACAAACTAAGCATCTGTTAAGAAAAAAAAGAAATAAAGCATAATACTACTCACTTGTTCACATCAGGATGGTAATTTCTTGCAAGCTTCCTATATGCTGCAATCACCAAAATATTATTGAAATTAATGGAACATAAGCTGTTTCATTTAACTTGGAAAGATTTATTGAAATCCCAGCTTATTTTTGATAATATGCTGCCATCACCTAAACCTTAAACACTATCCATAAGTATATGAGATGAAGGAAAAAAAATAATCAAAAAAAATTAATAATTAATAAATACGTAGTCTAACTACAGACGGATAAATCAATTTGAAGACAATTGACCCAGCAGTTGACCAACAAAAATTCTTTCATCAATTCTCCATTAGGTGCGGATAAAAAGGATTATAACCAGAGCCAGTATAGGCATAAATAAGGGTCATACAGAAAAAAAAAATGCAATGCAGGTCTACATTAAGTGAGATGTCTGAAACATTCATTAAAAAAAGTCAAGAACCAAAACAAACAAAAGAATGGCAGGAGAACATACAATTCTTTATTTCGGATTTACTGGCATTCCTTGAAACACCAAGGATGGAATAATAATCCTGAAAGTTCCAAAAACATTTGAATAATTTATAATCAATGATCACAGTGGAAACTGGAAATTCTGCAAAAGAAAAAAAAACAGAGGTAGTTGAAGGCCAGATACTCACACCATCAGCTCTGACAATGAGTCTGCTACTTCTATTTCTACATCGGTTATGATGCAAGCCAAAACTATATAGGCCCCTCAGGGCCTCATTGGCAAATAAAGTAGCAGAGGAAGAGGCAAATAATTTTACTCTGCACGAACCCCTGCACTTCATACAGAGATATTTTGTTTGATATCCATAGCTAAGTCATTCTACTTATTCAACTTGTGGTAAAGATAAGGTTGTACACAAAGAAATACAGGGACATTCAGAATACGAGATCAAGGTATAGCGATTACCATCTTGGAATTTAAGTTATTAATCATCAAAGCAATAAACCATCACTGTCCAGTAGTTCCCAAATAAACAAGGACAAGACGTTATATTGACCAAAGCTTAGACTATGACAGTACAGGTTGTCAGATAAACAAATTAACAAAAAATGAAAATGGTAAAAGATCAAGTTTTACATCGGATGAGCTTTTTCACTATGTTTTCAAACCTTCTCGAGCCCTCTCACTGCAATGTATTTGGGTCCACCATGAAAGGGAATTTTTTGAAAATGAGGGAAAAAAAGATTGCAGAATTTAAAAAAGAACATACAGATAATCTTGTCTTGCTGACTGTCGTTATTTTTTTCTTTCATATAACGATGGATATACAACAAAAAAATATAGTTGATGATCCAGCAATCTAATCTTTTGCATCTACACATTTTTTTATTGTGCCACCAGAAAAGATTTGGCGATATTTTCTTTCAAGAATGACAGGTTAATTTCACAAAAAAGATAGATGTATTAGTCGTTTGTGTTAAATACAATCGTTTTTCCAATCAACTTAAAAGATGACTAATTTAGTTGGAAGTACTTGCACTTGCTGGAATAAATAGAATAAAGTAACAAACATGTATCCTAAATATCACGAGATGCAATATTTTCTATCACCTCCCTAAACATCGTGCAATGACCATAAATACATAAGCCTTGCATTCAATGAGCTCAATGAACCACAATAACTAAAAAAACCTTTAAAACAAACAATGAAGAACTGTGATATGTAAAAACCACTGCATATTGGCGATGTAAATTGCGAAGAGAAATACAAACAGATAATTATGTAGAATAATTACATAGAGTGACAAACAGAGAGAATTAGAACAAGAAGTTGAAGGTGGTTACCTCAATCGGGATGCTGGCAATTTGTCCGACATAAAACATGTTATACTCCTGGGAGAGGAGTTCCTCACCCTAAGCGGAGGGCGATGCCCCCATTGTGCAACCCAGGTGCCACCACAAGGAATAACTGCCATTCAATAATCCTCAACAGAAGCAGCTCAAAGCCAAATTAGCGCAGCTTTCAACTCCAACCACTGCTCACAAATCAAGGAAATCTCTCTTAAACCTCTAAACAAAGCCTCCAATACAGTGAACAAAAAATGTAATGGGCCCGACAAGTAGTTCCTATTCAGTAACATCCACTATAAAATGGGTCGTGAAACAACACTAGCAGTACCCAAACAAAGAAGGAACAAGAAACAACTTCCCTTACCAATTAGCAAATGCCCCTATCCTAAGCAAATGAGCACCGGCCTGGAATAAAGCAAGGAAATTTCGGGAAGAAAACGAATCTAGACAAGTAGAGTAGCTACAAAACAAGAAAAGGAGGCAACTTGCAACCAAAGCAGGATCTAATTCGACCTGTTTACTTCACACAAACGGTATTTTTTTGTTCAAAAAAAAGGCGCATAAGAGGTGACATACCGTTGGGGGATGGAGCAAGATGAACAACCTCGTCTTCTCCGGCGCCAAACCGTTGGCCGCCGGCCGGACGAGGGAGCAGGTCCGGCGGGAGGAGGGGTTGTGAGGCTTCCTTTGGTGGGAGAGTCGGCGAGGAGTGGGTTGAGGAGGCGACAGCGGCTCCTTAAAAGTGGCCTCTTACCATACAAGCTGTGGAGTATTTTTCATATAAGGGTTAAAAATAGTTTTATTATCAAATACGGGGCAAAATAACTGTAAATTACCGGGAAGGGTGAGGACAATTCTGCTAAAACCTAAAAACAAAACGTATTATTGTCATTTGTTTTTTGGGTCCACAAGTTATTACGGATGGGAGGTATGCAGTTCGATTAATGGGTTTATAATATTTTTAGACTAGACTATGATTCGTATAAAAATCATATTTATACCATTTATACTTAAAACTAATCTCTACCAGTTCTCCGGTGACCAGCACCACCGTCGGCAAAAGTGGAAGGCGCCATGCCCATGTTAACAATTTTTGTAGATGACAAACTCTTATATCTCTGGTCTTGAATGAAAATTTTCTTACAGATATAGAACATGAGAAATGAACTTGTTGAATAACACCAAGTAACGTTCTTATTTGGCTTCTTGCGAATGTGTCTGCATCCATCAATGTTTTAAACATTTTCATAATGCGAAGTACTTCATTAATTTCTCTGTGGTATTATTCTCCACGTTCTATACCATTTTTCCTCTCGTTCCATGAATAACAGATTATTTTTTAGTACTTTCTTTGATTTTGGTAGGTAGCCTTCAGTAAGAGAGAAAAAAAACGGAAAAGAAAAATATCACTGTATGATTGCATGCTTTTGTTGAAGCCTCTTGAGGGGGAAGGAAAGCTTGATTTGATCGCCCGAATTTCATAACATGTTTTCAGGCGAAATGGAGTGACTAAAGGTATCCAATATTTTGAGTGTGTTTACATGGGATACACGACGTCAAGAAACTTGTGATGGACGATCCTAAGTAGGAGTGTAAACGAACCAAACCTGTTCGCGAGCTTTTTGTGTTCGATTTGATTCAGCTCGGGCTCGTGCTCGGTAATTTTGTACTCGAAAAAATATTCGACTCGAAATAGATAAGCTCATTGAACAACGAACAGAGCTTGAGCAAATGAATATTCGGCTCAGCTTGACTCGAAACTCGAATTCGATATGTTCAAACTCGAAAAAATATTCGGTTCGGCTCGACTCGGCTCGTAAATATTATTGAGGTGACATTGAACTTATATAGTGTTTAAATTTTTTTTTGATCTTATATAAGTGAGCACAGAAACATTCGCTAGGCTCGAGCTCGGCTAAAGCTCAGCTCGAACCAAGCTCAAACACTATAAATTTTGGATAAATTCGGCTCGACTCATTTATATTAAAGCTCGACTCGTTTACATTAAAGCTCGGTTCGGCTCATTTTATATCAAGCCAAATTTAAGCACACTACTATTCGGCTCGGCTCGACTCGTTTACACCCCTAAGGGGTGCAATGCTACGGATCTCTATTGGGGATATTAGCTCATGTTTCATCCTTATCATGACATTAATTTCCCTTGTTTGTTCATTTCGAAATACTCGGGTATTAATTTTCTTATTCTTGAGTGATACGTCTAAGGTTTACACTAATATTTAATGATTCCAGATGTTTTCTTTCTATAGAACTCTTAAAGTCTAGAACATGCAGTAAAAAATTAATTATAATGAATGGCCTTCTGCATTTAGCTATGTCGAGAAGATTTGGTTGATGTGCTCCTTAGAGTGGAGGATGTGTTTCACCTCACCAAAGACCGTACCCAGAGGTGTTTCTTTTTTTTCTTTTTTTTCTTACAAAAAAACGTGTTTACTCCTTTTTTTTATAAAGTATTTCTCAAATAATTCTTCTTCCACTCATCTATTTGAAACCTACTAGTCTAAGTTTAATACACATATTGTGGACCCTTTAATGTAAGTAATCATTCAGTTTCAACTTTCAAGTATATCCGTCTATCTATCGTATTAAGTCATAAACTAATATTAAAAATTTCTCATCCATCCATCTATATATATATTCTAATGTCATGGGTAACACATGAGTGTAAACGACATACAGAAACATGGGTGTAAGCCCATCATGCATTCCACACAAAAACGCATGCCATCTAACCCACGAAAGGCTAGCTAACCAAAGTGGTAAGCCCAATAAGGTATGACCTAAGTTTGAGCTTTGTGGATCAGCACATTGCACCACATTAGGTCTGACCTTACGACGGGGAATGAAAATTTCATGTGTGGCCTTGTCGCATATATCATGCACGGGGTGCACCAAGAAAAGTGGGTTGGCTCCTAACACTGTCTAAAAAATGGGCTGTAGTTCTTAATCGGCCGTTTTAAGAAGCCCTGTGATCTAGAGTGCGCATATGTATTATTATTATTATTATTATTATTACCTTAGAAGTGAGATTATTATATTCTAAGTTCGATCTTAAAATATAATAACATCATGCACGTACACGCTGGTAAGTTGCTTCGGATTTATGTCACTTGTACGTGCATTCCGTAGCCAAGTTATGGAGGAGGCCGCGACAAAATGGTGTTGCCTACGATTTGGCTTTTTTACTCCTCTTTATGATAAGTTGTTACCTGTTTTTTGTCCTACCCAAGCTGGTCCATGGTGTTTGTCAGCTTAAAGGAGGCTGTCACCAACATATATAACATCGGTTGTTCAATACTAGCAAAAAATAACTAGAGGAAAGAGCTATAATTTTCCGATAAATATGGCCAGATAAAATTAGTAATTATAATTTTACAGGGAGAGTACTAGTAATTTATGGTACCTGATGATCGCTCATCAAATAACATGCATAATATAAATTATTATGCATGCCGAGAGAGTCAGCCGGAGCGTTGAAGCAATCCATTATACATAATTAATTAAGGCCGTTGGTCACATCTATCTCATATTATATATTAATTAAGAATAATTCCGTTGCTCGCCTTATCACTCTCCGACAACGGCAGCATCATCACATGCTCGTTGACCTCGCCGGTCACTATAATTGATACCCATTAAACTGTTGATTACTTACAGATAACAGTTAATGGCTCTCCCATGCAGCTTCCAATAGCTCGCTATGTCATATCTACTACAAGTTTAAAACAGACCAAGCTCTCATTTTTATCATATATTCTCATGCAAGCATCTAATTGCTATATAATATATACACAGATACTGTAGGAAAGCTAAACGAGTAATATGATCGATCTGGGGATGGAGCAACTGTCTGAGCGTGCGAGACGTATTAGTCTGAGCGTGTGAAGAAAGTAAATGATTATATGATCATCGAATACTGACCAAAAAGAGGGCTGGCAAGTGCATGCTAATAATTTCCCACTTTTGAATAACTTTGATGCAAGGGCCAGACCAAGGTTCGAATGCATGTGAAGCGAGTTCTTGTCAAGCAGAAATGAAGGAGGTAGAGAAAGATAGAGATAGGGATATGTAGAGAAAGAGATAGAGATAAATGAATGGAAAGAGAGGCTGGTGAGAAGAACACTCGATCGCCTTCTATGTGGACGACCGAGGCACGAGGGTTCTTCTTCTTATGCGGTAATCATGCACCATGTGGTCGATCTCCTAGAGCAGAAGCCCAATATATGGATCTTCTTCAATTTGCTCAACCAACATGGCGACCTGCCATTAAACTATCCTTTCCTTTCGCCGCACATAAGTTGGTACCTTCGTTTACCTCATGATTAATCAAGCTAGCTACCTTGATATAACTTCACAAGCGAAACAAGGATGTACATGATATGTAATTAATAGCAAGACCAATGATGCAAGATCTAATGTTGGGATGCATAATGAGTGCATGTGGGCAAGCAAGTGACATCATGCTGTTGGTTAATTTTTTACTCTTTTATCATATATTTAGTGCATTAATTGAGGAGTGATTTTGACTTTGAAGAATGTAATAGTAAGTACATAGAGATCCATGTTGGAACTATCTAAATAGTTTAACCGATCAAATTAAGCAATAAAAATAATTAACAGCATTGATCATGACAATCAACCTAACTTTAATATCGGATCTGATTCATAAGTTAAGACTGCTGCTTATCTTGTTGACATTGTCGCTCGCGAGCTACACCCTCCGTCTCATCTAAACTAATGAGAGAGACGTCGCAGGCTGGCGGTCAAATCGCCGTACTGTTCATTTGTAATTGTCACGACGGTGGTGGAGTTGTAATTAACGAAGGAAGGAGGGGGTGGTCTCGTAACAATGATTCGACAACGAGTGATTGTTACGGGTAGTTCATAGAAATTATATTCCATTTTAAAGAAAAACTTCATCGACGAGTTCCAATTTTAAAATTTATTGATTCATTTCATTTGACTTAGAATCAATAAATAGTTAACAACTCTTTGAGAATGCACGTAATTAACAACTTATAATTTAACTACATCAAAAGTATAACTATAATTATAAGTAATTTAAGATAAATAATTGTTGCAATTTTCATGTTACATGAGATAATACATGACCATCTTACGTTAAACTGCAATGTTACATTTAAATAAATAAATAAATATATATATATATATATATATATATATAAACGTATATGTTTGCAATTTGCGGGGTCCGTTTGATTGATATGAAAATAATTTAAATGAAAAAATTATAAAAAATAAAAATAAAATGAAAGAAAATAGCATAAAAATATAAAAAAAACTTTCATTATATGTTTTGATAGATGAAAAATAAGGTAAAATAAAATATTATTTTTCATATAATTGTACCTCCCAAATTTTTTATTTTTTAAATTTTTTACAAGAAAATATTATTTTGTAAAATTTTTACATACATTTATTTTTACTGAAATTAAATTTTTTTAAACTAAATTTTAAAACATCCAATGCAAAAAAAAATTTTGATCTCTAAATTCGACATTTCCTTTTTTAAATTTAATAACAAAACAAAGCCTAGATATATAACAGCACTCTACCCTTAACGCATATGATGCATGTATGTTAATTATTAAGATCATGCATGACATGAATGGTACAGATTCGTTGCTTATATGAAAAGAAATCTTACTAATTGACGTCTAAGCTGTCACCAGTGTTACATGTCACGTCAATGGGAAAACATTGCACATATATGACCATTGAAGTGCTTATTATGCAAAACAACAAGATAAAGTTAGGAATATTCACGAGAAGAAACAAGAAGAACGATCGCGACGGAGATATTGGAACAAACGTTCAAGTGGATGGAAATGTGACCCTCCATCGAGTGTCAGCCTCAGTGTTCAATATGTGTTATTCGTTTCATCTTTGGTCAAAATGCCTCACTATCGCGACAGGACAGTTGTTTGAACCTTATTGGTCTGAAATTCGATCATCAGGTTATGTTCAATGATAGCCAATGGACCTTAATTCAATAGCCGTGCAAATGTAAATTCCTGGCTTGGGATTACAAGTGTCTTACAACTTCTGGTCATGTTAGGTTACGTGGGACATGTGTACAAAAAATATGATCAAAGTAATAGACTAAGTTTTAATTAACTCTTATTTATAAGATTACCAATGATAAAATTTACATATTTTTTAACGTCCTCAACCCTGGCCTCTCTTTATTTATCCAAATTCAATGATACGAATACGGATGATTTGAAAATAAAAGTTGTGAATATAGACATTTGCAAAATCATGGTGAGAGCTTGTTAACTGCTAGATGGTGTTTTAATTTTAATTCCTAGCTGTTATATGATTCTTGTTTGGTATTTGTATATTCATATTATATAATATTGTTAGTTAGAGCATGCTCTTGCGATGGGTGGTGTAAATATATGTGCAAATATATAGTAAATTACATATTTGCGTGTGTGTGTATATATATATATATGAGCCCTATATATATATGCTCTTGCGATGGCTCAGAGCATATAAAACTGGATCTTTTTTATGGATATTTTCTAGATCTTCATTTAAATAACACATGTAGTAAATTTGGCTTTTGAATATATAAGCTTATAAATTTATAGGAGTTACTTGGGGTAGAAATGTGACTTGATTGACCTTGGGAAGAACGAAGGTCATAAGTGGAAGTAACTTTAGGTACAGTAGATGTATAAGGTTCATAAAACTTTTTACTTTTATTAAACATTTTGATCATGAAATTTTTGGAAACTAGTGGTGAAGCAGAGCTTTACCTTACCTTTACCCTTACTTTCTACTGTCTGTACCCCCTATAAAAATTCTCGTGTAAAAAAATTTGAAAGAGAGTTAGATTTTCCTTTAATATATTAAATTTCAAAATAGAAAATAGCTAATAAGGTTTGCCATAGAACAAAGCTATATTTTGAAGCAAGATTTCTAATATCTTTTCAAGAATATCATGCTTTATAATCAATACAAGCAAAAATCATTGATTTAAAAGATCATCATGAAACTTTAGGATACAATTACCAATATTATATATATATATATATATATATATATATATATATGTAA
>JAVDBV010087064.1:0-20841 GCA_032619315.1 Piper longum | reverse complement strand
AGTGCAATTAAACAATAAGAAACAAAGAGAAGTAGATAGTTTTACCCTGATATTTGGCCTCAAATGATTGTACCATCTGTCTCTACACTGCTTCCCCTTCCTGCCCTTCAACATTTCAGCTATTTGCGACCATTTTTTGAGCCCGTGCTGTCCTACCAATAGCTCTAACAACCTTCACAATACATAGAAACATTGGACATCAATGTAATATAAAGTAGAACTTATATGCATGCATGCATGCAGTGAGCTAAAAGAAGTACGTACGTTCCAAATATAATAAACAAGGTATATATTACAAATCAAACTTCCAGGCAAAGCATGCAAGAAAACAAATTGCGAATCAAGTTTGAGGCGAAAAATTGATGCAAAAACGTTGCAGTTCAACGTGCATGAAGGAATCAGAAGATAAAATCATAAAACCCTGATAATTAATGTTTGATCCTTGCCTGTCTTCTTCCGAAGTCCACTGGCCTTGGATCCATTTAGGGTTTTTGGCATTGCTCTTCAGCGGCGCGATTTGGTTCAGAGCAGTGGAAGTGTAACTACTGTTTCTCCAAATTACTTCTCCTTTGTATCCGTTGTTCCCATTCACACATGCAGTACTCTCCGCTGGCGCCGTGAAATTATGGCCTAATATTTGTTCTAGGCGACGGTCATGACCATCAGAACTGTTCATATTCACCACCGTTGGCACTCTGGGACATCCAAGTTCAACATTGTGAGCAGCAGGCTGGGCCATGATGCGGTCTTCAAGATAACCACCTCCGCTCTTTATCTGATCATATTTTATCACATCGACATGACCCAAGACGTTTTTGCAATCCATGTCGAGATAATTGTAAGCACCCATGTTATTGAAACAGTGCTGGGTATCTCTTAACATGTAATTAGAACCGTGGGTGTCTACATCAATCCATTGGAGATGATCACCTTCTAATGAGTTTGAAGAGAAGAACAGTGCGTGATGATCCGATTGAACGGTACTCTGACTCGGGTTGTAAACGTCTTGCACCGTGAAGGCAACATTGAAAGGGTTGTTTCCCAAACCGAACTGTTTTGGGCAGTTAACATGAGGCACGACTTGGGCCTGCTTGTTGGGGGTCTTCTTCTCAGACGAGAGTCCTTCCGGCTCCATGCCCAAAACACTACAAGAAGAGAGGGAAAGAGAAAGATAGAGGAAAGATCAATGTCCGTGGTGGTAGCGAGGGAGGTAGGAGGAGGCGACGGTTTTTATATATAGCTTAGACATTGGCCATTAAATGCACAATTGAATATAATTTAAGTGAGACATTAGTCATTTGATTTAATGAGAAAATGCGTCATGGGCGAACGTTTCTTTGAGTGCATTTACTGAAAATTTAGTGTTAATTGTGTTAATAGTTAAACCAAAATTACATTCTTTAGTCTTCCTTGTGTGTATATGTGTATATATAAAACATTTGTTTCTGCTTAGGTATTCTATTCCAATCATGTTTTTAATTTAGCTGAAATTTTAGCGTGCATGAGCACAACATCCGTTCAAAAAGACAGTTTGTATATCTAGATCATTGGGTAAGAATCCATGCAATGTTATTATATAAAGACTAACTACTCAAGATTAATAGTGTCACTTGAGTTACTAAGTAGTATTTGTAAAGTTTTCTGGGTTTTTTGTCACTTTCAAGTTGTTGTAAAACGAAATACATGGAATTATTAAATTCAAATCGGATTCTGTTTGGATACAAAAAAAATTATTAATGCATATTGACGTATATATGAGCCGAACCAATCCTTAATCAAGTGCAATTAGTACTTACATTGCGGTTTTACATTTTCAATTTAAAATAGTTAGTCGAAATTGATAAATTATATATGCATACCTATTTTTTATAGAAATTGGCATCTCTATATTTTTTAGTTGCCTATAATCTTGCACTTTACGTGGTCTTTTGTAATTTCTTTATTACACTCAGTATTACATTTTCATCAATGTCTATCTAAGTTATTATATTATCTTTAGTTCATATAAAGGTTTAACTTATATTCATAAGACAAGTCAAGTCAAGTTCCTATAAATCTAACCTTGATTCATATCTGAACAAGTACGAGTCTAGTTTTAAGACCAGCTTCAGTTCCTTGATTTCGAATCAAGCTTTATGGAGTCAAACATCAAGTTAAAACTGTTGTATCGGCCTGACCCAAGTGGAATGAATATATCGGGTCAAATTATTTTTTAAAAAGTAATTAAATAAATAAAAAATCTATAATCACACCTCACTCACTAATATATATTTAATCATATTTCAATAATTAGATGTGGATCAGATACAAATTGTAGAATCGGATGAGATACAGACATAGTAAATGAAATAGATGTTAATCATTGGATTCAAATCGGATTTGGGTTCAAAATTTCCGATTCTGGTTTAGAATTTTAGATTTGGATCATATATGAATATAGCCATATCACTGATCTAGACCAATCCTTAATCAAGTGTAATTAGTACTATATGGTTATTTTACATTTTTTTTAAAAAAAATAGCTGTATATATGCATACCTATTTTTTAATATACTAAACTGCACCCTTTGACATCTATATATATTTCTTGTCTGGAGGGGTATATATATTTGTCTTCATGCAATTGGGTTATTTATGATCTTGCACTTTGCTTCATTTTTTGAGTTTGTATAGATCAAATTTGAGTTGAGCCAGCAAGTATTTGAACCGATTCAAATTTGAACAAGCACGCCTTTGATTTCAAGTCAAGTTTTTAGGAGTTAAACATCGAGTTAAAATTGTTTTAATGACTTGACTTCAGTGGAATACAATAAGTCAAATTATTTTTAAAAAAAGTGATTAACTAAACTAAAGATCTATAACTACACCCCGCTAATATATATATTGAATTATATTCTGGTAATTAATATTAGACATGGCATTAATTTTGTAAGATCTTCCCATATAACAATTTGAATGTTAATCAGAGATTGCTTTGAGAAAAAAACAAATATGGACATTAACTCTCATTACCATTTATTTTTAAAAAAACATTAATGGTTAAAAAATCGAAAAAACAATTCGAAAATCAACGCAGGCAAAGATCAAGAAAAGTGCCCTAACACCCATCGGGTAGGACCCATTCCTCCGCGTGTACATGGCAAGTGGGCCCATCACTGCAGACAGGCTAGTGGGCTTTTCCTCAATTTGCACTTTAGTGGGCTTTATCGGGGAATTTGTTGGGCCTTGGGTCTGGGCCGAATCGGGATTGGGGAGGCCCAGGCTCTTGACGTAGGTTTGGAGGATGGTGGGCCTCTCGGCTTCGGAGCTCCTCCTCTTTATCGAGAATTGGCGCCTCTTGGTGGCGTTCCAATGGTTTTTGATGGAATTCTGGGTCCTCCCAGGAACCCTCTTTGCAATCTCTGTCCATTTGTTGCCCAATTCAATATGAGCTTTGATGAAAGGCCATATCCTCATCATCTGTCCACTTATCTTTCTGCAGCAATTTAATTTATCAGTTCCCCATATTAATATAAAAATATCATGATTACCCACAAAAATATAAAAATCCTACTATATATATATATATATATATATATACACGCACATAGTGCACACAATGAGAGAAAAAAAAATAGTAGATCATAATTATACCTTGATGTTTGGTCTCAAATGATTATTCCACCTATCTTTACACTGCTTCCCGTTGCTGCCATTCAACGACTGAGCTATTTGTGACCATTTCTTGAGGCCGTGCTGTTCTACCATTTGCACTAATAACCTTCACAATGGGACAGTATGTACAAGTCATATCCATAGAAACATTAGATATAAATATTGTGATATCCAGTGGAACATGTGTGCATGCATGCAGCCAGCTAAAAGAATTACCAAATATATATATTGAGCGAGGGATAATGTTGTATGGAGGAAAGAAACAAACAAACTGCAGATCAAACTGCCAGGCAAAGCATGCAAGAAAATAAATAATTGTGAATCACGTTTGAGACGTAAACCTTCGTCCACAAATTAATATTGCAGTTCAACGTGCATAAAGGAATTATCAGAAGACAAAACCCATGAAAGGATCATGAACAAAATTATGACTTGATCCTCACTTGCCTTCTTCCGAACTCCACTAGCCTTTGATCCACTTGGCGTTTTCGGAAGTGTTCTCCGCGGGCACCTTTTGCTTCTGACCAGTTGAAGTAGTAGTACTCTTCCTACCAACTTCTCCTTTGTGTCCATTAATGCTCCCAGTGTTGGGCCCTTTGGGCCCCCACCCAAGCTCCACCAACACTGTTAGGCCCTTTGGGCCTTCAAAAAAGACTTTAAACAATCAAAGGAAAACTCGCAATAAGTGTCACGGGCCTTCTTATTCCAAAAGTTAACTCAAAGAATAAGGTTTACCCATTAGCCTATATACAAGTCACCAACCTCTACGACCGATGTGGGACAAATCCAACAACTCCCCTTCACATATTGTGCGTCCCGAAACAATCACCGTCTAGCAACCTCCACTTTTTTAGGCGTCCCGAAACAATCACCTTCTAACAATCTCCACTTTTTCATCAAACGGCACCCACAACTCCGGCGACCCCGCACCCACTTGAAAATTCTCCTCAAATCATCAAGTAGAACCCATGAAGGAAACAACCACAATCGACGTAGACAAATCCAATTCAAACTTGGCTTTGATACCACTCTTGGGCCCTTTACGACCGATGTGGGACAAACCCAACACCCAGTTATACGTGTAGTCTCAACCGACACCATGAAGTTCTTGGAGATGTTCATTGCCATTGCGGTTCATATTTGCCATTGCTGTTCTTATAAAAAAAGCTACAGGGAGAGGAAGAGAGAGATAGAAAGAGCAAGATCAAGATTAGATGGTGGAGAAGATGGTTCTTATATAGATTGGGCATTGGGCATGGGTCTAAACACACAATTAAATTAAATATAATTAAAGTTTGATCTTTGGTGATTTGATTTAAGAGGTTATCCTACGAAAAGAAAGGTGCCTAACAATTAGCTAGCTATTTAAATTCAATATTACTCTCAAGTTCTAAAAATTCCGTTCCTCTTTAAATAAAAATGAATGAGGAAATGTTTGATGGGAGAATGTTTATTTGATTGTATTTATTGAAATTTAGCATTTTATTAGTAATGTTTGTAATTTTGAAACTCAAAACTCGAATTTGACTCTACAAGGGAGGGTGAGTCAGACATGGATAGTTATAGGTATATTAGTATCCAATCGAAATTTAAATTATATTTGAAGCCTTATCCGATTTAATTTTAAAGATTACATCTATTTTATTTATTATATACACGTATCCGATCTGAATATGTCAAACTCTTACTCTCTGACATGATTGAATAAAATAATATAAATTTTAATATATAAAAAATTAAAAAATAATTATTCTAAATATTTTAAAATATAATTTTATAAAGTACTACCTGGGATATAGACAGGATACTTCAAACTAATATCCCATTTGAATATTTTTAAATATATTATATATCTGAAAAATTTCAGCCCAATTACGATCTAAAATTAATTCGGATTATACATAAATGATCAAATTTGCGAACATTGAATATCCAAAGTTCCAACCCTAAAGGAATAGAGTCCACTTAAAGCCAACTCCAAGCTGCTAACTCGGATCGAATCATTTATATTTATTTTCTATCTAAATAATTATACTTAAATAAAATTAGTATAAATTGCTTCTAGAAATTGACAAATACATAATGTGTATTACTTTGAAGTAATGATTCAATTAATCTAAAGGAAAAGTTGGATATTTTAATTATTTTTTACTTGACTAAAAAAGAAACTTAGATATCCTCCATGTTTAATATTTTAAAAACCCTGTGATGTAACATACTCTTTTGCTTAACACACCACTTCCTGTGGTGACCCTAAATTTTTTCCCCTTCTCAAAGGTTAATCATAGCAACTCATGGGCAAAGGATGAGTATATTGCATAAAGTTGTCGCTAATTCAACTCAAAATTTACCACTGGTTAACGACAGATTCATATCAATAGATGATTCAATAATCGATAATCAACTCTATTGATAAATGATAAAAAATGAATAAATATTAATGATAAATACCTTGAACCAAACCATAACCACAACGCTTGCAGCCCTATTTGTAAATAGCCTATGATCGTTTTCTAGAAAAAATGTCTTGTATTGAGGGAGATTTTTCGCGAGTGTACCTAAAATCATCTTTGAAGTGTTGCAGCAATTGCCAATTAGTTAAGGGCACAGTAATGACACATTCTCCAGCATTGAACGACAGAAATCGTAAGATAGGCATCAGAACAACATCCTCTAAGGCAAAGCATTTCCAACTAGTTTAGCTAACAATGAGCTATCAATCATCAGATCGAATCATCCCTTCTTCCTCTTCCTCCAAAGGGTAATTTGAAAGACGTGCCCTGTTGTCATCGTTAAATTTCCTCGTATCATCCCCAGCAGCAGGCCTGGATTGCTTTTCTGATGGTAAATCCTTCCCAGGTTGATAAGGTGCTGGAGAGGTAGCATCCGATCTTGCAACAGGTGAATATCTGCGCGCAACATGTCGTTCATCAACACCCATCCTGTCCACACTCCTGCTCCGCTTGCGGCCTTGCTTCCAGCTCTGTTCATGACTTCTGCTCCTGCTTCTGCTAACAAATCCCCCACTACGACTGCGGCTATGGCTTCTGCTTCTACTTGCAGGCCCACGATAAGGGCTGGGACTTCTGAACCTTCCAGACAATTTCTCGCCAGTCTGACGGGTATTATCATACCTCCCACTCTCACGTAAATCTGCCTCGTGACCACCACCTCGACTGTACCTAATATATCACAGGAAGTGCATAATATTTTTGTACTGCAAATAAGCTTTCACAGCAGTATGTAATTGAAGTTTTACTATAAAATACAACTAAAAAATGTGAATAGGTAACATGGTTGAACGTGAGCCCACGAAATTGTATATCTGTGATATTGATTAACATGAAGAAAGAAGTAATAATTAGATCAAACATTAAAATACCTTCAACTCCATGTTAATTGACCAGAAGCACACAACTAACAGAAAGTTTACACTAAATTACCTGCCAGGGGACTCCCTCTCATTATGTCTTCTTTCTGACCATCCTCCCGACGATGTCAAGTTACTCCGAAAACCTTTACCACCATAAAGAGAATCATCACGCTTATCCCCATTCAATCTACTTCTATCTTGGCTCCCACCAGATCTGTAACGACGAAAACGGCCACGGGCCCGACCTCCACGACTGGCTAGGTCATATAACTTGTCAGGAACATCTTGATCGGCCTTTTCAAGGACCTTAATGAGATCAGATGCATATTTTGCATCTTGGTCACAAAAAAAAGTGTATGCCACTCCAGTGGCACCTGCTCTTCCTGTCCTTCCTATCCTGTGCACATAATCTTCCACGCCAGTAGGAAAATCATAATTGATAACCACCCTACAAAGAAGAGAAAGCTTAACAATATAACGATCAGAAAATTCTTCATTCACCTCACAGCCACTAAAAACTGAACTATTGGCCAAAAAAAAAAAAGAATTTGCATCAATAAAAACCTGATGTCCTTTATGTCCAATCCTCGAGCAGCAATATCTGTCGCAACCAGGATAGGAGCTCTTCCAGACCGGAATTGGTTGAGTACCCAATCCCTTTCACTTTGAGATTTGTCACCATGAATAGCAACTGCACCAAATTGACGAGCTATGGAGCGAGCCAGCTGGTCACACATTCTTTTGGTGGTACAGAAAATAATAACTCTAGCATCTGGCTCTTGAGACCGTAAAATCTGTTCCAAGCGACGCTGTTTATCCATAGGGGCCAAGACTTCAATGTTCTGCGAAGAACGAATCACACAAGTATGTTCAAACTCAATGAGTGGGGTCAAACAATGAAGAACTTTCAAGCCCCAGCAGAACTCAGCAACATTAAAGTTTAACTGGACATTCATAGATGAAATGATGCAGGGATTCTTAGTTCTCAACATAGTCTTCTATTAATATAAGGAATATGCTTATAATTAAAATTATACATACATTTTTTGAATGAATTCAAAGGTAATTTAGAACTAGCTTAGTTTAGGAGTCTCCTGAGTTAAGATTTTAAATGATGGTTAATTGAAAATTTTCTGGCTTCGTAAAATTATTGTTGTTGCTGTTGTTTTTATTTTTTTTCATTTTTTTCTACCCCCGCCCCCCTCCCCACCTGTCTGCTTCTTTTATCCTTTCTAATTCCCATTGTACTTGCTCAAATTTTAATATTCTGGAGAAATCTATCTCATCATTTATCTTAGCATTTATAGATTTTTTTAAAAGAAACCTTCAAAGAGAAGTATGGTTTTTTATGCTTTGACCAGTTTAGACATACTCTACACACCGAAGTAAGTAGCAGTATTAAAACCATAGACAACTATAGGGAGAACACAAGCGCAAAAGTGATACACACCTGAGTGATGGCCTTGTTAGCCACCAATTCATCTATGCCTCCAATATACACTTGAACAGGATTGACCAACAAATCACTGGCAATGTTACGAACTTCCTTCGGCCATGTTGCAGTATACATCAGTGTTTGTCTGCGTGTAGGAATTTCTTTGACTATTTTCCTTATTTGAGGTTCAAAACCCATGTCAAGCATGCGATCAGCTTCATCAAGAACTAGATATGAAACTTGCCGAAGGCTTATTCTTCTCATTTCCAATATATCATTCAACCTTCCTGGAGTTGCAACAACAACATCCACTCCTCGATCTAGGTCTCTCAACTGAGGACCTTTCGGGGCTCCTCCATACAAGCACTAAAATGAGTAAGAAAAACTTCAATCAGATGGGTAAGTTTTAGCAAATATATAAAATTGGAAAGAAATTTGACTATACAAATAATCTAACAAGCCAGAACAAAAAAAAATCAAAGAAATTAGTTGAAACATACAGTGCAAGAAATTCTAGACGATCTTCCAAACTTCACAGCCTCCTCATTGATCTGTGTTGCAAGCTCCCTTGTTGGTGACAAGACCAATACAGTAGGACCAACTCGATTATTATTCTGAAGCTGTTTGAGATGAACAAACCCAGGGAAAAGATAGCCCAGAGTTTTACCAGAACCTGTTTTGGCAATGCCTACAATGTCCCGACCTTGTAATGCAATGGGCCATGTCTGGGCTTGGATAGGCGTGGGCATGGAGAACCCAGCACGATGTACCTGAACAAAGCAAGAAACCACGAAACCCCCATGAGGAGGTGTACTGGCCTCAAAATCCACAATTGCAGTTGTTCCTTTCAGGCATAAAGGAGGAGCTAAACTCTACAAGAGCCCCTCAGAAAGTTGTTGATTGCTTGAGATGCAAGCTGGAGCGCAAGAAAGAAAGGGCCAGTCTTCTGTTCGGACCGAGTGGCATACTGATTGATATCAGCGGAGGCAGCACTGGCCACAAACCGGTGTCCTGGAAAGCCCTTCCCTTCTTGAAAAAATTCCACCGAATACGGTGCTCCAGCTATGTGCAAACCTCAAAAAAAGGCAGCACAACAGGCAGGCCGCAGCGTACGACATTAGCTCCTTTCTGGAGCAAATATCGCACCTGCGACAAGAAAGTACAGATGGAATGAACAGGCATGAGTGTGACGTGCAAAAGGATCCTTGTGAGATAAAACAGTTGATGGTGAAGTAGCCAAAAAAATCTTATGACACAGGTTATTAACACTACATGCTACAGTATGCAAGAATGATGACAAAGTTATAGAAAATAGATGAAACAATTGACCTCCTTAAGAATTTCTGAAGAAAATCCAGTTGCTTCAAACGTCGTGAATGGTGCTGGGACATCTTTTCCCTGTACCATTTTCAGTAAGTGAATTAAAAACCCAGTAAAACAGAACATATTAATGCATAATGCCTGCCATAGTAATGACTTTGTAGAATCAACATAGACAGATATATTTCATACAGCAATATCCAAAACTTATGAAACATTCACTTAACATTTCAAATTGAAGCTGATAAAATATATCATGTGTCAGGATACTAACTGCAGATTTAACAATAACAACAATCCCTAAAATACCCTACTATGTATTCAAGTGCATCAGAATCACGCATTGAGGATAAAACAAAAGCTGGCCTTATAAATAGATAATCACACAAAAAAAGGAATAAAATAACTACTAAGACCAGAAGAAGCTCATAAAGCTCTTCAAAGTTCACAGTAGTTCAAAACTAATTTTTGTTACAACAGGAAATAAAAAAATCATAATTCAGCTAACACTATCGTGTTCTAAAATTCATTAACTAGAAAAAATTTTGGATAGGCATGCTTTTCACTCACCCCCCAAAAAATCAAGTATATATTAAAGAAGAAATCATGAAGCACACACTACAGACTAGATTAAAACAAAAAAATCGAATTAAAAGTGATCAAGTTGACTCACAGAAACAGTTATTTCATTCTGACGCCGATAAGATTCTGCAGACAATCTGGAAGAATGAGTAGTATCCTGCAAACTGCTACCTTTGTGACCTGACAGGCCAACCGAACAGGATCCATTTTGAACACTCGCTGCATGGGAAATACCTATACCATCCTAATGTCGGGATCCCAAAAAAAAATTAGTAAGCAAAAAAAAAAAAAACGCAATTACAAAATAAAATATAATCTTTCACACTACCAGCGTTTCATGTTGTTGGTTATGAGACGAAGAACGGGAATCAGACTTCCGCCCACCCTTGTCGTCTTCACGAGAGTGTTGCTTCTGAGGGTGGTCATGGGCCAAATGGCCTGGCGGTAACCGGTGGACCTGCACAGAAGAACTGAGCAGGAAATGCTTGGGCAGGGGAGGGGGCCCGGGAAGCTGGCCGGCATCAGGCCGCTCGTACTGAGTGACATTTGTATCGGGGTTCCAGAAGTAGAGGTATCCGGTGTTGCCGTCGACCAATCCCTTCCATGGCTTCGGAAGGGTTGGATCATGCGGCGCGTAGCGAGGGCCGCTGGAAGGCGCAGGCGCATTGGCGGCCATGGCGGTGGCAGGTAGTGAACAAAAACAAATTGTTTGGGGAGCAGATAAGGGTCAATCCTAAAAAGTATAGAATACCATCCAATCACGGAGTAGCAGAGAAGGTACAATTCCTATGAATTGCATTTCGAAATGGAAAAGCTGCGGCTATCATCAAATCTGAAAAAAAACGAGCAATCGTCAAATATGAGTAGCAGAGAAAGATTGACACCAGGGAGGGATAAGAAATGAAGACCTGCGGCTATCATCAAACCTGAAAAATAAAAACACAATTGAATTTTGAGAAGCCTGCTATGATCAACTGCAACTAGATTCGATCCACTTGTTTGCACCGATATACGAGATTAATCGATCGGTGTGTACCTGTTCTTCCTACTTTTCCGCCGCCGATGGTGGCGTGGGAGATTAGGGTTGAGGAAGAGCCCCCATTGAAACCAATTAATTTCCACCGTGCGGTGAATCGCCCTAAATTAATGGACGGAAGGCCGTTAAAAAGACGTCAACCCCGGTTAACCCAATCTCTTACCCTCTAATCCTTCCCGCTCCTTCCTCCCTCCTCTCTCTTCTTTACTCCCACCTCATATCATATTATTTATAAAACTAAATTAAAGAATCTTACAAACTACTACTAATTACTTTAAAAAATTTTATTTTTAAAATTTTTACACTTTGACACATTATTAGCCTCAGCCCATAACCTTTTATAACCCGTGACCCATAATTTTCTATGGCCCGTAAGTAAAAACTTAATCAATATTTATTATTAGCCCTAACTCACAACCTTCTATAGTCCATGATAAAAAAATAAAGTTGTTATTAATCCTAACCTATGACCTACTATAATCCTTAATTTATAATTTTCTATGGCCCGTAACTTATGATTTTTTATAACCCGTGACCTACAATTTTTTATGCTCTACATGTGATTTTTCATAACTAGTGACCGAGTGTCTAATCAACATCGATTATTAATTATAACTTACAATTTTTTATGGCCCGTGACCGAAAACCTAACCAAAGTCTATAGTCCAATCATTTAATACGAATTTAGGTCTCACCCAAAATATAACATAATAAATTTAAATTATTTTTTTAAAATAATTAATTAAAGTTAAAGATCTATATTTTATTCTTTACTAATAACAATAGATATTAAATATATGACTATGTTGAAAGATTTCATACTCCCTCGTCTAACAATTTTCCAAACCTTTGTTATACCAGTTCTCAGCTTTTATTCTTTCCTCTTATTACATTCTCCTTTGCTGGTTGCTTCCCAGCGTTTTAACATTAAAACAACCCATCTATCATTTTGTGTACTGTAGTATACGAGGAATCAGCTCACGCCTGATTCTCGTAGTTACTGTTTGCTGCTATCAAACGTAGAGCAAGGAGGTTGGGTTTTCACAAGAAAGAAAAATAAATTTCAATCTTGTATCACTGAATCGTCATCACCCATTTGCTAACATCTGATGAGTGAGACTTGATTCTCATCCAGAATAGAATAGAATAGAATGCCTCGTTTTCTTGTACAATTTGGTGCAACAATTGTACCCATTTCTCATCCCTTGCTTAAGAGGTACATACTTGCAGGCTACTCAGGAAGTAAAAGATTAAGAGGAGGCTGTGATTGATGAGAAATGGTAGAAGAGGGATCGAGTTGGAATAGCTTGCTTAAAATTTAGCCCACCAACATCCTCTTCGACGACTGCTTCTCTGCAAAAATTATTCATATTGTGGTAACACACTGATATTTATTCATATTAGCCAACAGGCACGAGTAATCACACTAGTTCACATTAATCCAATTAATTTCGTGCAAAAGATTGGTCATTTATAATTAAAATTCTCAAGTCAAGTTAATAACGGTCACTCACGCTCAACATTTGGTTAAACATGAATTTACATTCATCCTATAATTATTGTGTAATCATTTTTTCATTATAAATACTAATTTTTTCACAAAAATTTAATACCTTATTTATGTAATTTTTATCTTTTTTATTTTTCTTAATTTATCCCGGATTAATTATTAGCATAAAATTAAAATTACTTTTCTTCAAAATAATTTAAATAAATAAATGTTATATTACTATAAAGAGTTCAAAAACTAGGGTTGATGTCCTTTAGATTTAATAATTTTTATTGATAATTTGGTAATGAATTTTAGAAATGTCACCAATATCATTAATTTATGATTTTCATAAATCGCTTTTGTCATTTAATCAAATAAAAAAAATATCTATGTTTGGTTTATTTTGATAACACATTTATATAACAAAAATCTCTTCATCACTCATAAAATCTCAATTTGACGCACTATTATACATAAAATAAAACAACCATGTATTAGAATATTATATTTCGTTTTATCTGGATATAAAATATTTATTAATTTATTTAATTATATCTCATGATAAGCAATCTACATTTTTTTTTCAAAGAAATGAGCAATCTACATACAACCATATAAGCTAGTACTTAATAATATCAAGTAGCAAAAGAGCAATAATTTTTATTCCAAAAAACTCTCACAAATTTTCATGAGCTAAAAGCCCTTTAAGGGCCATAAAATGCAATTGTTGTTGTGGGAGAGAGAGAGAGAGAGAGAGAGAGAGAGAGAGAAAAGTGTCTTTTGAAGAGACAAATGCTAATAGGGTACCCACTTTGATGTATGGAAATCCCAGTGTCATGGCATTGAGGCCACTTGCATTTGTATCCATCACAACCCATCAACCTCCACTACATCTACCCTCTCTTCATCTTCCCCATTAAAGCTGCTGTCCAGGTCTCCAAAAAAACTTAAAAGAAAAAGACGTCTTCCCAGTGGAAGACATCAATCATATGGCAACATATAATGAGTTGCAAGTTGCTGCTTGAATCAATTTTTGGTTACCACCACATTATATCATAGAAGCAATTTGTTTGATCAAAAGCTTCATTAAGTTAATCTCCCCATACTTTTTGAGGAACAAGGAACAAGAGACATGCAAGAACTGGAAGAAAGGAAGTTAAAACATTACAACAGGCAGAACCAACAAAAGATGTACAAGAACAGATGATTAGACCACTCGAGGGACATGAAGATATAATATAGAAGTCAACACTTAGCTAGAGCTGTGTGAGCTCTTTGCCTTAGGAATGGGGGCTGCTGTTTTGCATTCTTGGATTAGTTACACAAGGGCTGCATCTCCTCTCAGAGGTTCTTGGGCTAAAGACTTGTTTTATGCTATCATATTTGTAAATTACCCACGTTGGAGATTGTTACTTTCGGACTGCATGTATGGCGAATCTCTCCCCTACTTCGAGTGATAATATCGTCGAGAATTTCGTTAGCATCTGATGGAACAGTTTTGATGCCACTGCCAGTCATTCCTTGATCTTCTTCCTGCTACATGAGTCAACAAATTAATACTAGACTAAGTTTGTAAAGTACAAAAGAGATGGTCAGGTTGTCCAAGCTCACATTGAAGGGGAGGTTGTATGTTACAGCAGATGCTTCTTCATATTCAGCAATGTCCAATTCTTGAAGATGGACCCCTTTGAAGAACTTGGGTAGAACATACTGTCTAACTGGGACTAGAAGCATGATAAGCAGAGGGAAAAGAACCCCGGCAATGCGAATCCAGGTTATGCCAAAACATATCAGCAGATAAGTTGTTTGGAAGAGGGTGAAGGTTGTAATAATGCCAAAAGGAACCGTCTCAAAAAATGTAGCATGACAATCCTTTAGGACTCTGCAAATAGGTGAAACATGCTCGGCTAGTTACATTGACAATTCAAGCGCAGCTATTTTCACTCTTAGCTACATTTCCACTTCTTTATCTCGAGATAACAATGAACAGTAAGAATGGAGATTATAAGCTTACTTGTATCTTCGACTTGGAGCAGTAAATAGCCACAGAATTCTCTCCCAAAACTGATTTCCAGGCAAGCTCTCAATTGCCATGAAAGCGAAATAACCCCAAAGAACAGCAGTTGGAATCAGCTTTAGAACTGGCATGGCAGCAAGACATCCACCCACCATCATGGCCTGAAGCAGGTTACTTAGTCTCTGCTCTTTTACCTCAACAGGTAAGAGATCATCTACATCCTTCTCTACATCGAACACTGACTCGTCTACTGGAGCATCAATGTTTGAATTACACGAAGCCAAGTGAAGGGTTGATTCTTTTAATTCTCTCAGACCCTGCGATGTGATGCACACCAAAGTTAGTGAAAGAGTTGAAATCCTAAATTGCTTGATCATTATCCTTACTTAATTAGTGGGTTTGATGATCTTGTATACCAATCCCGGAGGAGGCTGGAAAACCAATGGAGTCTGCATCTGATTATATGCTTCTTGCATGCTGTCATACAATTGGCTCAAACTTTCCTCTTCTTGTATGCTTTTCCTTGCAGTTGAGACTAGCTTGTTGCGCAACAGCTTTCACGATTAAAAAGAAAAAGCATCTTGGTGAAAACTAAAAAACAAACAGACAAATAATTAAGAGACAACTTGCTTGTAAGGAACAATATGCACCTGGTGTTTAAGAGTAGCTAAACTCTTTGTATGCATTGGAGATTGTGGAATAACACCATTTGAAGGTGGAATGCCGATGAGCCCACAAAACATTGTCTGCAACAAAACAACAAAGTGAAGATGGTATGTCAACATTCAACTTCATGATTGGAGCTCAAAATATTTTTTGAAAAGCAAAACCTAAATGAAAAATTATTTTCATTTCTAACAACTTACAAGAAATCCCAAGAGTAGCAGGTCATAGTGATAAGAACTTGGCTTTTTAAGATTGAACTCTTTCTGTTGGGCAAGTTGTGATGCAACACTGTGATCGAAGTAATAGAGAACAGCAATCATCGTTGCTGGAATGAATGCTCCAAATATGTATATCAGTGGTACATTCAGCATTTCCTAATCAAGCAGTCAGCTGTGAGTTTATGAACAGTTCTTGAAATTAAAGATCTCTCAACTTTGTACACTGTCAAGCTGGAGAAAATCAAGTAACAATCCAATTTCAAAGAAATGGGGAAACACTAAGCAAGTAATACACATTGTAGCTACCTTGATCACCAACCAATTTGAAGAAGCTCCAGGGGACCATGGATTTGGACTAAAGAGACGCCTAGGAATACCACTTGGAATATCTTCAGCTGGACTGTAAGATACAGCCGTCCATATAAGAATCATAAGTGGAACACCGTAATCTGCTATGAATCCTCTCAGCCAGCCTAAGAATTACAGGAAAATCAATCCTTCATAAGGACCGTTTTAACAATAACTAGAAAAGTAAAGAGACAGAAATACTAACACTAGCATTATGCAAGGTCTTGCAACGATGCAAACATTTACAATATTGCACACATACCATGCAAGGTCTCACCAATTTACTGTACCTGTTCCATATCGCCAAGATCGTGCTTTCCGGCTTCTCAATGCCGTAAAAAGAAGACCAAAAGTTAAAACCAAAGCAAACATTCCATTCGCAAAGCGCCAGGATGGTAGAAATGCAGTTTGTTTTGGGTTTTCTCTCTGTGGTACGCGAAACTCGTCAATAGCTCCCTAAAGTGCACAAGTTACAGGTAAGATCAAAGCGGTTGACATAGACAAAGCCTTGGAAAGAACCATATGATGACAAAAATTGGGCATAGCAATTAGGCGTAACTGAACATAGTATATATCAGCCTGGCAAGAGATTTACTGCTTAGATGAGCAATTTAATCATGTCAAACAAGTTAACATCTTCCAAAAGCCTAATGGATTTCTTCTGACTAGTAGATTTTATTACGAAAATTCATTAGAACTGGATCAACTAAATTAGAGATTCAATGGGAAAAATAACTTGAGACAACAAAGTAAAGAACAAATTAATGTAAATGGATTCATACTCGAATAGCTTGCTGCATAAATAGCATTGCAATAAGCAGACCAAATAGTTCACCGGCTACTCGTGTGAATCGATTAATTAGAGAGCACGCTCCTAAAATGGCCAGCAAGAAGAGTAACAAGGCTGTCCATACACAAACCCTGAAACCATAAATGTTCCAAAGAAAATGAATTAATCAAAAAGGCTCCCATAGTTATATTTTGATCAAAAACATAAAAAATAAAGCTGATATCAAGTTTCGTTAAGTACATTACCATCCAGTCCAAGCCAAAAATAGCCTTTCCCCCAGATCTTGTCTATCCTTGGCAAAATCAAACATGAAAGTGTACATAAGAACAGTTGGCTCGGCGACTCCAAGTATAAGCAGTGGCTGTCCACCAAAAATGGCGTGTATGATGCCACACATTGCAGTTGATGCTAGTGTCTGCACAGCAGTCAAAGTTCCATCTGGGCCAAGAAAGTTAAAAAAATTTAATGCCAATATACAATTTTCAAAGAAAAGAAAACTTGGTGTTCAATATTGAAATATTATATCGTACTTGTATTTCTCTCTAATTGCTCCCCGAATGAAATCACTGGTATAGCAGAGGCAAAGAATATGTACGTTGTCGGGGCAAGGATCCTGCAATTTTCAGAGAAAAATACTCATGTCTTGCAAATCAGATTTCGAATATAGTACTAAAACATCATCATTTTTCCTGAAAACTTATGCCTCTTTAAAGCAGAGAAAATTACCTGATTCCTGAACGAAAACCGCCATACCAATCTTCTTTGTAACACTTCAACCTGCCTTCTAAATCATTTTTTATCCCACGAAATGGCACAAATGTTTCTTCCATGTATTTATCATAAGATCAAAGCCTTAAGCACTGACTTCTATGAAAAAGAAAGCAACACAGACAAGCACTCTAATAGATAGTGGCAACTCGAGAGGCTTTCACAACATCTATACTACAGATCTTCTAATGGAGATTTTGCAAAAGTATGGGCACAATAACTCAAAATCACGAGCTTGACGCAAGAGAAAAGTAAAATGTATTGGATTATCATTATATCCGAGTCAGGACCTAACAACTGATCAAAGAAAATAATCTTTGGCAGCCTGTGAACTACATGCCTAACAAAGAAATCAAAGAAGGCTTCAGCTCTTTACTTTGGATAAAAAAATTGCTCAGTGTACAAATAGATTCGGGAGGGGAAAAAAGGAGTTTCAAGTAACCTTGCTTAACCAGCTGCAAGCCAGCACAGTCTACAAAATCAGAAGCTCAGAGAAATGGTATTTTAGCAAAAGAACCCCATGAGAAAGCTAACTGACAATTGGCGGACTGTATGCAATAATATCAGATCCATTTGCTTCAACAAATGAACCAGCTGATAATCTTTGTGCAAGAAGCAAAGTACATGGGGTGGATATTCAAGACACTAATTACATTGTCAGACTAAGAAATGCTTTGCCTTGAACACAAGCCGAGAGGCCTTAAAAGCTAAGCTCCAGCTAAATTAGCGGGCACCCATGTCGCAAAACTGGTTATACATTCACAACGACTCAATGCAAGCGAGCATACCCTGAGTAGAAAGACAAAGACTCCGCCTTTGAAATGAATGGAGCATAAGCAGCGAAATATAGGCAGTTACATGTTCAAAACAGGGACCCTTTCAAGGAAACGAGCTACTTGCAGATACCCAGATGGAAAGATACACGAGCAACAACAAGAAGCAGTTACATACAGTTTGTAAAACAGACAAAACTTAAACAGAGGAGATTGAGGTAGTTGGGTAGGTACCTATCAGAGCACAAAGAGATTTGAGGAAAAACATGAGCTAAGATGAATGAGAGGAAGGAAGGTTTTGAAGGAGGAGATGGGAGAGGTCAAAGGCCTGCAAATATGGGAGCTAGAGCGTTTGTTGAGGGGAGTAGGCAGTGACAAAACATATATACAAAACCAACCACGGGAGTCACTTTCCATTACCGTAAAGTGAAATCCGGTTGCAAAGGTGGTTAAAAGGGAATTTTATTATTATTATTATTATTATTATTATTATTATTATTATTATTATTATTATTATTATTATTATTATTATTATTATTATCGTTGTTGTTATTCTTGTTTAAAGGAAATAATAAATATATTTGAGAATTTTACAAGGAATTTTATTTTTCCTAGAGTAAATCCAAAAAAAAAGATTATAGGGTATTCTATAAAAAAATATAATTGTATAACTGTTCTCTATATGCATTTAATTTCCACCACTAAGTAAACCTTCTCATCATTAGGTACTTATTAGTCGAATTTCATGGGGTATTGTCTAAATCAAACCATTCATTCATTGAGTCAGACTATGTACCATTTAACTTTCTACTTTTATTATCAAACTAGACCATTTATTTTTCAAATAAAACCAAACCCAACTATTTATTAAATGTATATCCATTTAACTATTTGAACTATATGCTAGGACAAAATAATCAAAATATAAATTAATAATACATGTTATAAAAAGTGAAGTTAAGTAAAAAAATATGTATTTTAATAATACAAGTAGGATATTTGATAATTTTATTAATAAATATTAGTTTTAAAAGTTGATGAGATATTAATCTTCATAATTAAAATTATAATTTAAGAATCGAATATTGAATTGCGGATCCCATTACTCTATTATCAAATTTGACTATTTATAATTCAAAATTTATTTCTGTCAAATTAAACCCTATTATTAATTATTTAAAACTTTACCATTAAAGTTTAGTCGGGTCAAATTTTACCATACTTGACTAAATAGGCACCCCTGTCTATTTGCCCACCCCTATCTATTTGCCACGAATTCATCCTCATCAATAAAGGCTAACATTAAATTTGACTTCTCGGCTATACACACATTCACAATCAACTCTTATTAGGTCGTATGGCCGGAATCCTCGATCAACTCTTATTAACAAAAAAGAAATTAAAAATCATGCTTTGATAAAAGGCAGGAGATTTAATATATCAAATTACAATAAAATAAAGATAATGTATTAAATTACTATAATTAATCATTCTCTTTGTTTAATTGGAACTTACTTTTAAAATCAAAGCCCATCATTTCCTCATTGAGTTTAAAATTTATCTAAAAAATCAAAATTTACCTTCATTGTATATGGGGCATAACATCTATGCTTAGTATTAATTAATCTTATTAATACAAAAAACAAACATGAAAAGGACGAGAATTAAATAATATCCTTCGGTGGGATGAGATTACCCGAAAAGATTTCGATAGAAGAGTCACCAATAAAAAAATCAATAAATATCTAACCAAACAAACTTAAAGTGGGGAAGAAAATCTACCATGAAACTGTTTTTGACCCACTTGGTGAGTGGAGGTTTCACGTCTATGATCTACCACAAAACCGATAAAATCATAAAATGACGGCTTGTGTATATATTCTCCGACCAACCTTGTCTATAATGCTAACAACTTTCCCCCTCTCTTCGCCTTTGCTGCATGCTTTCCTGCTATTCACTCGTGCCCATGAGACAACACAACTTCTTCACTGATACAGCTCTTTGTTGAATCATTATTGGAGAGCCGACGATACATGACGAATTTGCGAACGTATATTACAATTGAAAGCAACCCAATTTGCAGAAAAGCAAGGTGCGAAACTTCTCTGCTTTTGAAACCAGTTCATTTCATATATGTCATAATCTTACTTGTTAGTTGGTTTTAATGGAGGTACGGGGAGCCTCCAATAAGTTGTTTGGCAGCCATCTCTACAATCCCGACAGATTAGGACCGATCCTACCTGTTAAACACTTAAGTTGGTTTTAATCTTTTGTTTTCTTTGTTCATTCTAACGTATATATATATATATATATATATATACTTTTGCTGCTATGTATTACATATTTTTGTACACCATTCAAGTTATGCC
>JAVDBV010087063.1:0-21049 GCA_032619315.1 Piper longum | reverse complement strand
CGACTTCCTCCTCCGGCTACCGCGCCGTCCTCCTACTCTTGTCTCCTCTTCGTTGTACTTCCCAAGGTAACTCCCATACGTTTCGGCTGTTGGAAAAGCTTGCTTGTTTGTGTCCGTGGTGCTCGTTATTCACTTGCTCTGCTGTTGTTTGGTCTTGTGAATCATGCTTGTTCCATCTCTCGTTTTTTTTTTTTACGTTTGCATTTTGGTTAGATGATATGTGTCTGGGAGGTAATGGTGTAAATGAGCCGAGCTGAGCCCAGATGATTTTAAATTTGGCTTGACTTTTTGTGAGCAACTTGCCCGAGTGTTTGACGGGTAAGGCTTAGCTCGTGTTTGGCTTGTTATGTCTACGAGTCGAGCTCGAGTCAAAGTGAATGTTTGTGCTTTGACTCGTATTTTGACTTATATAATATTAATTTTTTTTTTCAATATTATATAAGTTCAACATGACCTCATTAGTATTGACGAGCTGAGTATTTTTTTTGAGTTTAAACACATCAATATCGAATTTTGATTTAAGTCAAGCCAAACAAGTAGTGCTCATTGTTCAAGTAGTTGTTCGTTTCGAACCTGAGAATTTTTTCGAGTACAAAATTAACAAGTACGAGTTCAAGCTGAATTGAGCTGAACGTAAAATATTTGCGAGCAGGTTTGACTTGTTTACATCCTTATTGGGAGGGTTATTTGGGTGATTTATTACAGTATTTCTGTATTGAATTTTGTCAACCACTGCTGCTTGGTAGTACCTTTAATTTCCTCACACTTTTCCCTCATTGTTTTACTGGAACACTCTTTCTTTCCCATTGTTATCCCATCTTTCTGTTGGTTTTTTGTTGTTCACTAATTGTCTTTGTAATTACTCTGCTAATAGTTAAGTTCATTTGTTGGGAGTTTCCTTTGTCTGTGTATGATCTTACGTTAACATAGTTAACGACATTTCTAGAGTGGAGATTTGAAGATCTCAAGTAACGAATGCATTATCCTTATCATCAGATAGCATGTTTTCGTTCGGCCATATTCTGTGTCAACTCAGTCAATTTCTTGCCAATGATATGTTGTGATAGATATGGATGAAGTGGAAGGCAACGATGAGGAGTTCGTTTTCTCCCAGAATTATTTTCTTGCCAAGGAATTGGTTGGGTCAGGAAAGAAGTCAAGTCGAAAGCTAGACGATATCGACTCTGTTGATGAACAAGTGAGAAATAACCGCTCGTGATTTGTTCTAGATTAACATTTTCTTGTCCATGCGTGCATTTCTTTTTTACTTTGTTTGTTCCAGTAGTTTTTCTTGGGAAATTAGGTCTCTATTCACCTCTCTCTTTCTTTACTTTTTCATGGAATTTTATAATCTTACTTGTCGGGAAAAGTATATTTTCATATATCTAGAATCCAGCTCTTTAACAAAGTAAACTGAAGAACCAGATGCTCTAAACATATTTAGGAGTTGAGAGATGCAGCTTCAAGTATTGTACCAAGGCATGAGAAAGAAATGGAGTTTCAGCAGAAAGCTATAGAAAGCTATACAAGGAGTGGGTTTTTGTACTCAGGTACTGGGATCCAGTCTGCAAAAGTTTGGTCGTAAATTTCTGCTTGTCGAGATAATTTTTATATGCACACATCTTATCTACTATTTTTTCCTGTTGGTCATGTTACAGAGCCGGCTTTGGCATTTTAATGCATGGATTTGGTTCCAAGAAGGTGCTTCTTGAAGATTTTGCTTCAGCGGCCTCGACTGACTTAGTGTTATTGTTATCAATGGGTATCTTCAGTCAATAAATTTACACCATGTAATAGACCCATTTTTTGCATCAGTGCCCCTATTTTTTCTTGATCGAATTATTTTGAAAATTTTAAAGTGATGTATTTTGTGGATACCATATTGGTGTAAGGCTCATTGTTTAAAGGCCATGTTTTTCTTAGAAACCTCAAAATGCATTTCTTGCTGATTCGAACCTAGTGATTATATGGCCTATTGCAAATGTTTTTTACTATATTAATTGATTCAGAAAATTTTCAAGGTTTCAGATATACTATTTTGTCTGTATGATACTCAATGACTTAATTATGGTGCACTGTTCTGTGAGCTTCCTGTCATTTTATCTGCTAAATATCCTCTTATTCAACAATTTTCTGGCTTTGGCTTGTGGAAGTTGCTTTTGTTTATTCCTCTTTGTTTGATATGATGAGCTGAATGTCAGTGATTTGCTGAAATGATATTGATGCATAGTTTCTTTGTGCTAAATTATATTGTTTTCTGACTTGGGAACAAACTTATAAATACAGGTTTTAGTAACTATGGCTGAAATGCTTTGGGGTGATATGAAGGCCAGGCGACGGATTCTGACTAAGCCAAAGATACCTTTTGCTTCACAATCTTGGGATGATTTACTTGATTTCTTAAACGGGTCTCATACAAAGCAAAATGACTGTCTCGTTTGCCTTCTTGTTCACAATATTGATGGTACTGGATTGAGAGATGCTGAATCTCAACGTTTTCTCGCTAAAATGGCTACTTGTTCCCTCGTTCGAGTAATTACATGTGTTGATCATGTAAATGCACCCCTCTCTAAGTATTTTCATAGAAGATGGCTATAGTAAATTTTTGACAATTTTCCTCAATATAACAGAGATTTGTACTTTATGATTTAAGGGAATGACCGATAGTTTGATGTAGCTTTTGTGTGATTTGTGGCTCATAAGTACAAATAATTCCCTCATGGTTTTGTGATACCTGCCAGATGTCAAATACTGGCTTCTGTTACTTTTGTAGGTTTTTTATTTATTTATTTATTTAAAACCATTGTGATGATGGTTCACACCCCATTCAACTGGTGCTGGTACCACGTTCCAACCTTTGCACCTTTTAGAGTAGGAGTTTTCTTTCCGCTGATACTTGCCAATACTAGGAGCAGTCAAAGTGCAGAAACTGCTTCCATAGTCCTGCAGAGTTTAACTCCAAATGCACAAAGTGTTTTTCGAATTTTGGCGGAGTATCAATTGCTCATCTTTATGAAGAAGGTGCATTGCAGTTGTTTAGTTAAATATTTACGTTCACTTTGTTTTGAACATCAATGAGATGAACCTTTTCTATTTTTTTTATTATCTAACGTGTGAGGATTACCATTTAATAATTTGTACAAGATGTGCCGCGAGTGCTTTCTTGTCAGCAGCCAAGTGACCTTAAACGTGCACTTGACAGAGTTCAAGGACCATGAATTGGTTGAGACTAGGAGAAATGAAGATGGGCAAGGTTGCCTGTACATTCCTTTGGCATCTGACAGGCTAGAGAGAGTGCTACAGGGAATCGGATGAATGCTATTCACTGTAACTTCTGATAACTTGACGTAATCTTTTGTTTAAATGTTGCCGATTATTTCCAGCAGTCCGTGATATTGGTGAGTCATTAGTTTTTGTTCTGTGAATTCCATGGTTTCATTTCTATGTTTTCTTCTGCGATGGCTTGGAGCCTTTGTAAGAGGCAAGAAATAGTGACGTACAATCATCTTGGAGTACAGAACTATGTTTCTGTTCTAGCTAACTGTTTGACTCAGATAAATGCTATTGGCAGTATTACAACCAGTTTAAGGCGTCATATGCAGCTGGTAGCAAGCGTACAACTTTTACTTTATCAACGCCGGTGTTGATGAGATTGCCTCTTTAGACTGACTTAATGGTACCATTTCATCCAATAATCCATGCAGAATAATTTCTTGACCCAGCTGGTTGGGCAATGATCTGGAAACTTCGTTTTTTTTCAAGCAAATGATGTGGAAACTTAATCTATTTATTCATGTTGCTTGAATGGATTATCAAGATTTTTTTTCGCGCTGCTTGCTTAATATCACCATATCTTTGACTCATTATCAATGTGTATGAATTATATTTGGCATTAGAGGAACCATCAATATACTAATTGGCCGTGAATTTACTTCATATCTGTATGAAGATAGAAATTTAGAATTAGACGATTTTTTAACTTGATAGTCACATGTTCATCTCTCTTCCGGTCTGCCGTAATCTTGAAGTCGAAGTTGCGTATGCCCTTACATTTCTAACAATTTTGTTTGGTTTCTTGTTTCTTTTAAGCGAAGATGGTTTGAATGTGCAGCTAACCTTCTTCGTATTGCACTTTTTTATAGCGTGGGATTTCTTTAGTCTTGAGAGCATGTGAGCTGCTTCACGTCCGGAAAAATCTGCTTGTAAAATCCATATAAAAGAAAACTATAACCAGTGTTTAAACGATAAAGGCATGATAATGGAAGTTGCATCCAACATTTGGTTCAAAACGTTGCATTTATTCAGATGCACCGAAAAAAAATGGGTGACCGGTTGCCATGGACAATAAAATATCTAAGTAATATATAAAAAAATATAATTAACTTTGATTTTTTAAGTAATATTACAAAATTTACTCTTTCCTTTTAAATAAAAAAAATATTTAAAAATTCCCACCTAAATAGGGATAAAAAAGTCAAATGCACCGAATTTGCTAGTCCAATTCTGATTCCTTGCAAAATGATACTACCATTCCTTTATTTATTATTATTGTTTATTATATTATGGTTAAAAAATACATTTTTAATGACTAAAAATAAAACCATCCTTAAAATAAAAGTCAACCATTCTTTCAAACTTCGAAAATCTAAAAGGGTGTAATAAATAATTTTTTAAGGGCAAAAATAAATAAATATTTTATATGAATAAAAAATAATAATAATAATTGCAGCTCCGGCTCGCAAGGAGCATATCCGGTCCGCTTATTCCGCGACTCCCCTTCGACTTCTCCGATCGAGCTTCGCTCCGGTCATGGCGGCCTTGTCTCCTCCGCCGTTCTCGCCGACTCGGATTCGGCGCGTGTAGGCGTAGCCGTCCTTGTTGGGCTGTGAGGTTGACGGCGGCGGCGGCTGGGGGATTGCGGGGTTGCAGATGTGGGGGAGCGGGGGGAGGATCTATTGGGGGAGGAAGGGCGGCGGCGGCAGCAGTGGTGAGGGGAGAGGTATCGTCGTGGTCTTCTCGTGGATGTCAAGTGAGGATAAGCACTTGCTCCGATATGTGGACCTCTATGCTTCTGCTGGTTGGAGTTCCCTCGTTTGCTGTGCCGATTTCCTCAACCAGTGTGCTCCTTTTCTTCTCTTGATGCATATGAACTTTGTTCCAATTTTTTTGATGTTGTTAATGGTGAATAGTGACTTTTCTTCTCATCTGATAGAACTGTGTTTATAAGCTTTTTTTTTTTTTTTTTTTCTTTGGGTGTTGTTGTTCTGGACAAACTCGATCATCCGATGATGCTACGATGTTGTGACTGATGAAGATATCGAAACATTTTTTTTTCTGTATTGGTGTTAATTTACCTGGCCGGGAAAAAATTTTCTATGTTCAATTTGCTGAGTTGTAGCCTTTGAAAAAAACGAAAAAAAAAGGCAAGACCAAAATCCCAATTCGTTCGTTAAGCTTATGGCTAATTTTGCCTTGGTATGACTATTCCAAATTTTCTCAAACTAAGGAATTGAGCAGTCAGGAATTAGTTTTGTAGAAAGATTTTAGTATCGGAAGTGAAGAGCTTATTTAAATGCTTCCCTTTTATGCTGAAACTTCTTGTCTCATTTTTAATGATCTCTATCATATACATGTATCGCCCAGCAAATGTCATGTATTCTTTTGATTTCAAAGGATGATTTTGAGCTGAAATGACTCTACCAATTTTCATAGCAAACATGATAAGTCATATAATTACTGTCTTGGTTCTATGATTTGGAAACATAATTTATATGGTATGCAAAGTTACTCGTGTTGCTTCATGGATTTTGTAAAGATTGTAAAACCTAAAATGTAAAGTGTTCAGTTCTATGGCCTTTGCCTGTTTGGATTTTATTCAGTATGCTAATGTTTAACAGATGTTGATCGGTGGAGCCAACTTTTCATTACATTTCTGGGTTTTTTTTTTAAATAAAAATTGTTTAGCTGGATGAATTTGATTATATCATTGACCTTACATTCTTGCCCACTTGTTGTTTGTGTGGAGCTTTTTAAGATTGTTAGCAAAGTAATGATCATTTTTTTATTATTTTCTAATAAGCATGTTTCAGTGGGTGTAATGAGTATGCTTATGAACATTTATATAACCCGTGTATCCGAAGACATAAAACAGCATTCTCTATAGTCTATAGTCCACTTTTTACAGTTCTTTGTTTCATTTATAATTTCTTTCGCAGGTTTTTCCCTGACAAAGCTGCATTGCTAGCATCTGAACTTCTTCACGAGATTATTAAGGTATTTTATTATGGATCTTCAATTAGAAGGATCTCTCAATGTCATATAAAATAATGAACTGGGTCCTCCTTTACCTCTCCTATCTGCAATTTTAGCATTTTATACACATTTGCATCAACTTGATTTCCAGGAATTGAAGATAAATCCTTTACCTATTGTTTTTGCGGCCTTCTCTGGTGGGCCAAAGGCCTGCATGTATAAGGTTCTTCAGGTAAATCAATGACTGAAATTGAGCTATACTTGAGGCCATATTTATCTCTCATGTTGACTGGATATTGTGCTTCCTTCTTGTGTATGCAGATTATTGACGGAACCCACGAAGGACCATTTGATCTGGTATATCCTTTTCCTTTTTAAGTAAATAATTTTCATAAATATTCGAAAGTTGTAAACATCACATTCATAAAAACTTCAGTAACTTATGGCTGAGAATTATTTAATTTTTGGCGAAGGATGACTGCAGGCTAGTTAAAGATTCCATCAGCGGTTACATATACGATTCCAGTCCTGTTGATTTTACCAGTGATGTGGGAACTCGATTTGTTCTTCATCCAAGCATACTAAAAATGTCAGAACCTCCAAGACTGGTTTCATGGATGGCAAAATCCTTAGCCTCCAGTTTAGATGCTTTGTTCCTCAACAAATTTGAATCTCAGCGAGCAGAGTACTGGCAGACGCTCTATGCATCTGTGGTGAGCACTGCTAATATCTAGATTTTGAATGTGCTTGCTGACTTTTATGTCCGATTTAATGATTTTTTTATTATGTTTCAGAACATGGGTCCATTTCTTATATTATGTTCTGAAGACGATGAACTTGCTCCCTATCATGTAGTCTGCAATTTTGCTCAGCGTCTTCAAGAGCTTGGTGGTGATGTCAAACTGGTAAAGTGGGACAAGTCGCCTCATGTAGGTGCGTCTTTGGCTGCTTATTTTTATCGCACATTTTAAATTGACTAGCGACACGATCAGCCGATTATTATCAAGAGAAGAGTAGAGCAATTAGTTTTCTGTAAATTTTTAAGTCTATATTATGAATTCTATCACTGGAAAAGGAAAATGTTGTCAGAAATTGAAATGCTTGCAATTTGTTGTGGCAGTTTTAAAAAAAAATTAAAATATCCAGTTGTCGGATTGTAGTAACAATTGATGTTCAAATTCAGTGGTAACTGGACCTTGGCTCTTTTCTTTGTCTGTTTAAATGTGACTTTGGGAGTAAATTCTTTTTCAGGTCATTTCAAGAAATATCCGGTTGACTACAAAGTTCTTGTCACTGAATTACTTGAGAAAGCAGCTACAACTTACGCTCGGAAAATTCACCAACAAAAAATAGAAGAAGCTGGTCTTGGAACCTCGTCTGCGCAGATATCGAAGGTTTGCAAGCTTCACAAAGCTGCCATGACCTCTAATGAAAGTTTTCGAAGGGTGGCAGTTGATCCAAGTGATCACTTTTTCTTACCTAGTTCTATGGATTTTCACGATGATAAAGAGATGGGCACACTACATGATAAGCAAAAGGAGAGACCGATTTATGTGCACAATAGCCCACCAAACATTAGCGCAAACAGTGTTTTGGGGCAGATACTATTTGACGCGTGTGTACCAAAAACCATTGAAGATTGGGACCTGAAAAATGGTGGCTCATCTGGTAAAAGACCAACCTTAGGTTCTTCATCCAAGAATTATAACAGATTTAATGCCATGAAATGCATAAGGCGATCAAAGCTCTGATGGTGTTGAGTTTGGAGCATGTTCCTAGAGCGTTAGTCTAAAATGAAAATGGATTGTTAGCTTACAGAACCGGATATCTCTGATATATTTTTCTTTTTTCTTTTTCGGTTTTCCGGCAGAGATGTGGGTATCTTTTTCTGCCAAAATGTAAAGAAATGGTCGTGAGTATTTATTATTTAACTTGAGGTAAAGTTGTTCAATAATGAAAAATGAAGTTATTGTACAATCAAAGATATACATTAATCTGTATTCATTGACAGAATCAAAACTGTGGTTATGAGCGGACAACAGGGAAGAGTTTTCTCTTATGTCTGGATGTATATCTAGCGATGTGTGATGCGGAAATCACGACGTTCATGATGTTTTCTTTGATATGCCTCACAAATTTCTCATGCTTGCGCTTGTTGGTGTTTTATATGCTTGTCATGGGAGCGATCATTGTCTCATGAACTTGGAAGATAAGTTAGTTCTGAGTTGCTGTCATATTACCAAATATCGTCTTGAACATAAGAGCATTCAACAATCTACATATCTTCATGTTAAATAAGATTTGCTCAATTTTCCCGGTAAAGTTGAATGAGTTGATAATAAATTGTCTCAGCACAGTGGTATAACTTGGGTTGAACTTCTCAGTCAAGGTGAAGGCATTTTTGTTTGTAGTTCGCAGGAAATTTGACCACAAAAATATGCAAGTCTCACCTTTTAATATTTGCACCAAAATCGAAATAATCTTCTACAATGTGAAAATTTTACCTTTTCTATCAACACAATTTCATGAGAAGCAACATATTATACAATTTCAAGAGAAGCAACATATTTATTGGAATGAGATGCTGCAGAACTTTCCTTCTCTGGGCAGTATCCAATGAGGTTCTTCACTACTACTCTGAAACGTCTCCTATAAGTTGGAAACTTGGACATGCTCTTCATCATGCCTGATAATCTGAAAAATGCTTACCCTTTATTAGTGTAGAGCATAATGAGAGTATATAGGATATGGTGATGATATTTTGCTAGTCTAGTTAAAAATGGTAGGATTCAAAATCTAATTCCAAGAACCGACAGGAAGAGGATTCAAACCTTCTACTGATAGCTTGAATCTGAGCAAGCTTCATTGCATCTTGAGGAACCTCCGAACCATTGTCCCAGGATTCCATACGTTGGGAAGAAGCATCACCAAAAAGAACAAGCTTGGCAAGGAACTTCAACTCCCCTTCAGAGAGTCTGATGGCTTTGATTTGCTCCTTAATAACCAAGAATGGTTGAAAGAACCATTCTAGCAGGCGGTCCTGGGGCAAGTTTTCTGGGGTGACTTGAACACCATCTGTCAGCACCAATCCTCTAGAGCCAGCCTTGATTGAGTTCACCAAGCAAACAAAAAGATTGTAACAAGGAACTCCAACGTCAATAACACTTGCTTGGCTTGGATTTCTGGCCTTGAGCCATTCACTCAAGTCTGTGATTGTGATGACTTTAGCATCTATAAGTTCCTTCCCTCTCATCTCACATGACTTCATGATGTCCTCCCATATCTAACATATCAAAATACTATTAATACGTACAAGATTTCATATGCGCAAATAACAAAACGAGCTTTCCCATGAATGTGAGAAACTCCCATTACCCAAAAACTACTACGTAGATGTTGGGAGAATGAATAGGAAACGACTGACCTGTACAAGTTTCACTTCTTGTATAGTCTCTCTAACTGATCTTGAAGGAGCCAAACTGGGCACGAGCATAGCCGGAGCCTCAGATCTCTTGCTTCTTCCCACTGAACCACCCTTAACTGAAAGCTCTGATGAATGTGCAGCTTTCTTTTTTCGATACCGAGGCCTGGCTACGAGCAATTACATATTAAGCAACTATTGCTTGAATTTTAAAAAAATTACAAAACTCAAAAGGGTATTGGAGATTATATTACTTTGGAAGAATAGATCCTTCCCTCAAGTAAAGCCAATCATTAGTGTACTCATCGAACTCTGAAACCATGGCAACTATGTACGCAACTCCTCGACGAAATGATCTTTCCTGAAATTAAAGTTGCTACCATTAAAATTAGCACAAAAAATTAGCTGAATCCAAAAAAGATCAGAAGTGAGAAAATATGTACAGTTGGGGATATAGAATGACCTGATATACAATGACTGAAGCATATATACCCACAAAGAAACTTGTTAATATGGCAAATAAGATGCTTCCGATGACCACCAGTGGCCAAAATATGATGACCAATCCAGCTACTGGCACACATGCAGTTTCAAGGAAAGGACCTTCTCGGCTTATTAAGTCATGCAATAACCTCTGCCATCCCTTGAACAACATATATGGACTTTTCAGCACAGAAATTATAGTATAGAGGGGAAGCAATACAACTAAACCCATCAAACCAGCAATGATAATTTTAGGAACATGGATCAATCTGCATTACATAACAATTTGTTAGCAGTTGCTGACAAGCAAAGACATGGGATTCTCTAAGAAACATATTTTCATGATCAATAAAATGTAACATTCAACAATATATATTGCCCCAATGAAGATAGCCATTTGTTGGGACAAACCTTATTGTATGTGTTTCCTCCGAGTAGGAGCCTTCGGTTAGTTCCTTCAACAGCTGTGGATATGAGAAGTAACAAAAATCTGTAAAATCTCGGACCACTGTACAGCTTCCTTTGATTGTCTGCCATGTTCCATCCTGGGCATCAGATAGCAAAGTTACAATTCATTCTTCTTCTTCATCCCATGCGTTAAAAAGAAAAAAATCAGAGCTAAATCTGACTGAAATACAGTCATAAATACCACAATGCAATGCTGGAACTTCTTGGATTCTCTATCCTCTCTAAAAGCTTCAAAGGTCGAGACCCATGGAGTGAAGAACCCGTAGCCCACTCCAACCAGTACACTGCCTGCAATGCTGAGTCCCAACCAAAGGCCAAATAATGGAGGGAGAGCAAATAACAGAACCACTTTAAGCGCAGCATCAAACCGAGGAGTCCTGCAAAATGATGACCATTCATCCTACAACCAAAGTCTGAGGTTAATGGTAAAGATCAATCTTCAAACATAAAATAGGCTTACTTGAGAAGAGCATACACAGTCCAAGCAACATGAGCAGGAAAGAGCCCAACAATTATCACAATATTTCCAAATATCAGAAGCAAACCTGCAATTGGACCAACCAAAAGACCTGCAATACCCGAAAAATCTAATATTAAATTCTAATAAGATGAAGATGATGTACCAATATATTCTACATCGAATAATTCATATAAACACCATCCCACCAGAGTTGACCATCCAATTATAATTCAGAACCCAAACAAGGAATGGAAATAAGATGAAAAATCGATAGACAAAAACAGCAGCTTGCAATCGAAAATCAACGATCTTATTAAATAATTCAATAGAGAACACAACAAGAAGAAGAATACGAATTATGAACATGCCTTTGAGAGCTCCGAGTAAGAGAGCATAACAAAAGGCAAACACCACATAGATAAGCCTCAAGCCTTTGGCCACCAAACTCCACATCATATCTCCAACTATAACAACTCTATGGAGCCAAATCTAACCAAGCCCACAAAACCAGATGAGCTTGAGCGTATGCAAAAACAGAGCAATCAACATAACATGATTCGCAGACCAGCTCCAAGAGTTTATGAGAGTCAGATAGATGGGTAGGAGGAATGAAATGAACACCACCGGTCAAGCCCAACAAGGTAGAAGAGGTCGGTCAGGTCAAACTGTGAATTAGAAGACAGGGTATAAATATAAGTCGTAGCCACAACAAATATAATGAAAATGACACTGTATATATGAATCATCATGCATATATTTCCGTAAAAACATATACGGTCAGCATGATTCACGAACTTGTGAATTAGATTGCTCGCCTTGGAACGTAAACTAAATCTGATATATGGCCTGGCAGACCTATCATCTGATACAAATAAATTTGTTCAATGAATATGATCCCAAATTCCAATATAAACGAACCTATGCATTCTCGTTCTTATATGCTTTTCTCTTTTTGCATGATGTCCTCGTTTGTAACCTTCCACTCAAGAAGCCGCCGGCCAGCCACATGGTCGTCTTTCTTATTATTGTATGCGCCAACCATTCTTTCTTGCCAAGACTTCTTCAATTTTGCTTTGGAAACAAGCCTGCTTTCTATGAAGCTGCCATGCCCAGTGGAATGTAAAGTCAAATGGGCGTCGATTATAGAAGCCATACGCTCCAAGCACATATAAAAGTGGTGCTAGCGTGCCCAGGACTAGGAGAGCACATATAAAAATGACCATAAAAAATTTTTTTTGGGTCTTGGTTGAAGTTGAAATGCGACTAATAATCTGCCTTTCGCTTGTCAGTGCACACTAGTGCATGTAAACAAATCAGTTGTTGGGGTCCGTTTCAGATGATGCATCTCTTCTTCAAATTCAGCTTGTGTTCATAACTTCCTGTAAGACAAGCCTTGACATAGACATAAGTGAAGAGGTTGAGAATCAAAGACGGCAGTATTTTGAGGTGACAATTAATTTTGAGGAAGAAATCACATCTAGCATCTTACACGAAAGCAATAGCCTTGGACTTTGTATTGAGTGGCAGGACCATGATCCCACCATCAATATAAATACTGAATTGGATCATCCAGATAACTGCTAATAATTTTTTTACAAGATATAGCAGACAAGATAAATCTTTGGGCAGTGCCAAAAGAGAGGAATCAAATCGAATGTGTGACTTTAGGGAAGATGTCCATTCAAGCACACAAATCACTAAAGGGTGGGGGGGCTGCCTTGATAACCTGTCTAATTGTTTATTGATTAATCCATAATATAGTGTCTTGTGTTATATATTTAAGTCCATTAAAAAATGGAACAACATAATAAGTGTGGTGCAGCACATTAAGCTTGCATGTATAACTTCAATCATTTTGACCTGGTGGCATACCACAATTTACAATTTCTATTAGCTGCTGATCCAAATCCAAATGCCATCTAGCCAAGCCAATATTATTTATTATTGTTAGTAATTAAGAGCAACATAAGTTGCATTGAACCGTTAGAAATTGGGCCAGACAGATGAGGCAAAGGAAAGACAAATGCGCCGAGATTTCAGGGCAAGTCATTTGCTCCAAATGGACGATTGGCATTTGACTCACCAAGCAAATGCTTCCAATGAGAGATTGGCCCAGTCCTTCACCTGCTCTGCCCTTCCCAAGTTCCCAATGTTCAAAGATAAAAGAAAATTGAAGTAAAACTATTTGTTTATGTACTAAACAACAATCAATTTTCTGACTACGGGACAATAGACTACCCAGTTTTTTTTATTAAGTAGCCGACTAGATTGCAACATATATATTTACTTTGTCTAACTTGTAAACGAGACAATTACATAAGTAATTAATCTTTTGACTTATATTTGGTTGGAAGATGATGTATATGCCATTGTCACATATATTTTTTACATAAGCAGATATGCCATTGTCATTGCATGCAAATACGTCGGAATATCTTGTAAAATCTCGGTTGAGGTTGATTGCAGGTATTATCTTTCATGTTGAAAATGTTTTCAGAGTCACTAATTTTGATTTTTATGAATATATATGTATATATGAAGAGGCAAGCCAATGGTAGGAACTTTTCATGTGCCAATCTTTAATATAGGTTGTTTGATTACAAGAATAACTTAGATCTATTTTTTTTAAAAAAAAAATTGAACCCCTCCTCTCCCGACAGTGCCGACATCAGTTGCATGACCGTGCTGGCCAAATTTGGCTGCAAGTGGCCATGCATGGCCGCCCACCGGCCAAATCTGACCACTGGGTGGCCAGACATGACCAGTTGTGGTCAAATCGGGCGATGCGGCCATGGATTTGGCCGTGCTATCTTATAAGCAACGTGACCAATTTGACTACAGCCAGCCAAGTCCAGCCGCTGCAAGCTGGACTAGGCCGTCCCCTGACCAAATTTGGCTGAGGAATGGCCAAGTCTGGCAAATGCCAACCAGACTTGGCCAACAACACCCAAATTTGGTCATGTGTTTAAAATAAAATTACTGTAGTGGCCCGACATTATTTTTTTTAAGGTGCAATTAGATCCGGCCACACTTAAAAAAAAAAGGATGACGACTAGGTTTTGACCACGGCCAGCTAGACTTGGCCCAGCCTGTCGATGATGGTTGCAAGGTTAAGCCGACCCACTGTGACTCAAACTTCGCCGCTTGAAAAAGAAGGCTAGAAGGTTTTATTTTTTTTTTATCAAATTTGGGTCGTCCTTATGATCGGACAACCCAGATTAGAACTTGGTGTAGATCCCCAATAATTACTCCTCCTCCCAACCTATGTACACACATAATAATAATAAGAAGAACAACAACAATAACAATAGAAAAAGACGTGGCTTATTTTTCCAAGATGCCCACCATCTTCTTCAGTGCCATCGATGTTTGAATTTGAGTTGATCTATCGAGTTTAATCGTAGTCCGAAAAGAAAATTTTATTTGAGAGTTTAACATAAATAAAATACTCTTTTTTATAACTATTAAATTAAGGATATTTTCATATTTTACAGTTACTTGGTAGATATTAAAAGGAATATCTGACTTATTTTAAACTCATGTGTTGGAAATTTTTTCATACTCGACAAACCATATGATATGATATCGTTTAATCTCATCATCAATATAAAAATTCAACAAAACTTTGTCTATTTAAATGTCAGTCCAAATGTTCAACTAGATTCATAATGTAATAATAATATTAATAGTATTTTGAAATAAAATATAATGATAGTTTAAAACTCATTAATGTTGAATGATTTAATGACAATACAATCATTATTTGACTGAATTTGGGAAAAATTAATGATTTTCATTGTTAAACACTAAAAAATTAATTGAACTAGTATCAATGTCGCCTTGATTTGGTGCGAGTTTTTAAACTTCAAAGTCGTACAACTCACAAAGAGCACGAGACATTAAAAGAAAAATCAAAAGGAGTTCAAATCCAGCAATTCACAAATAAATATTACATGCAAACTAGCCAAAATATCACGTCATCAGTTTATGTCAAAGATAATTTTTATTTTAGATATACATTTTTATATACTATTTTTTTAATTTTTGTTGTTTTTGGATTAATTGAGTGTTCTATAATTGCCATTTTATATATAAAATAATTAAATTTAAAAATATTTTGAACTCTTTTATTCTTCTGTATTATCTCTAATCTACATACAAACTTTATTAATTACGATATCTCCAACTATTTAAAAATGACATTATTACGTAAAATTTATCAATTATTCTATCACAGACACAAAACACGGATATAATAATACGAAACTCGACCTAAACTATATCTATATTAATTAATATATAAAAATCAAGACTTTTAATAGTGTTATGCTATTTAAAATATTACCCGTTATTTTTTATTAATAAAAATTTTGTATTTTTATTATAACTAAGATTTGTTTCGAGTTTTTTAATATTTTTTATTATAATTGAGATTTATTTTAATTTTTATTATAATTAAAATTTGTTATAAATTCTATTGTACCGAGATTTTATTATTATTATTATAATTAAAATTTATTTCGAATTCTTTAATCGGTCATCGCGGAGGTTAATTACTGGTAATGTACTGCCCTCACGGACCCCGTCCGAGAAAGTTAGCCAAACACGTATCCAAATCTTTCGGCTACGTTTGTCCACGAAACCGCCTACTCCCTATTTTTTTTTGGATAATAATAAATAATATCTTTTTAAAAAAAATAGGACGGGCCGATATCAGACGTGGGATCCACACGGAAACCGGGGCCTCGCGAGCTCAACCCCCCGCCGGATGACCACACGACGCACGTTAGCACGTGCAAACTGGGCCCCGCCTGCGGGTTCAGGTCGTTGACAGGTAAGCACTCGTTTGTGGAAATAGAAGGGAGGAAAAGAGGGCCCCGGTTTCTCTCTCTTCGCTTCCTCATTTCTCGCTCTTCAACGCCTTCGGCTCTTCTCTTCCTTTCTCCGCTCCGAGGACGGGAGCGGCCATGGCGGTTTCCCGACTTATTCGGATCCGCATTTCCCGACCCTACCGGCTTCCGGCGTCGCCGATTCCACCGGCCCGAGTCTGAACTCCGGCGAAGCTGTCGGCGGCCGGACTTGTTCTTCTTTCCTCCGTGGTAAGGATTTTTTTTTTCTCTCTTTGCGGAATTTGGGGTTGTTGTTGTTCTTGTTTTTGGTTGTGGCTGTTTGGTTCTTATTATTTTGGTGGTTTTGGCTTGACAATTATTTGATGGGGGAGTCGGTGGTGATGGATTCGGTGTTGGTGGATATGGGAATTTGCTAGGCATCGCGTAGTCAATTACGGCTCTGGACTGATTGGGTTTGATATTTCCTGTTTGTATTCTTAGTCGTTTATCTGGTTTTTGATGGTTTCCTTGTTTAGGAACCTGAGGTTTTTATTGCTGTTGTTCTTGTTGTTTAGCTGAATTTGTGTATGATCATGTAGCTTGTGCGACCAAAATTCTCCAATTGTATGCAGGATCGTCATTGTTTTCATATCTGCCTTGATCCGTAATACGCGAATTTTTTCTTTTATGTAGGGGAGTTTTCCGAGTTGACGAGGTTGAGGGCGTACGCGAATTTCACGAGAAGGGAGCCGTTTCAGATGGCTTCGAAGAATGGCACGGTTCCTCTTGCCGTTCTTCTCAAACGAGAGTTGACAAATGAGAAGATCGATAAGCCCGACATTTTGTATGGTCAGGCCAGCCAAAGCAAGAAGGGTGAAGACTTTACATTACTGAAGACTGACTGCCAGAGAGTAACCGGGGATGGAAATGCTACATTTTCTGTTTTTGGGGTACGACTTTGTTGTTTTTGCCGCTATTTATGATCATTTACGTCTGCCGGAAATCAGTATCTTTGGTTTTTTGTCTTTGGTATATATAACCTTTCTGCTTGATTGTTATGAGCTAGAAGTATGGTTTTGGTTCTTTTTCTTTTTTTTGAAAAAAAAATTATATGAGAGATGTGATCTTTTAATCAGTAAAGAGAAACACCATTCAATTAATTTTTTTTAATATAAAAGAGAAACACCATGCAATTATTATTTTTAATATAAAAGAGATTACCATGGCCTTTAATCTAGCATGATGCTTATTGCTAGGAGACAGTTTCTTAGAGAGTTGAAGGTGAAGGTGATAATGATCAGAGATTTCTGATAAACCTACGTTATCTAATTGCTAAAAGTTATAAAGGTCTGATAATTAGCTTAATTGAGTCATTGTGCTATTATATTGATTGATTAGAAAGATCAAGTTTCGTGTTTATTATTGCAGCTATTTGATGGACACAATGGATCTGATGCTGCTATATACTCCAAGGAGAATCTTTTGACCAATGTTTTGGCTGCTATCCCCACTGAACTTTGCAGGGATGAGTGGCTTGCTGCTCTACCAAGGGCTCTTGTTGCAGGATTTATAAAAACAGATAAAGATTTTGAAAACCATGGTAATCCTTACACATTTGTGCCACACCAAAGCTACTACAGATTTTTTTTTTTTATATTTGGGTTTTTTTACTGGTGAATTGTTTCTTCTTGATCAATGTTTGTAGCCTGTACTCCACATTACCAAAAAGGAGAAGAAAACTTAATGATATGACCATGTGCTTGTAGATTCTATTTTTTTGGCCTCATTTTGTTCTTTGTCAAATGTTTATTTGAACTTGAAGTCAAATTTTCTGTTCTTTTCATGGCAGTTTGATGACTTTCATACTGTTGTTTTCTGTTTCAAGGGATCTGATTTCATATTCTTATGATTACGAATCATTTTTTAACGAAGGATAAAAATAATTGGTTGCTTTTTACCGTATGTATATGCTGTAAGATTCTTGTGAGGAAATTCAAGAATTTGTGCATGAGAATTTTCTTTTATGCTTCCAAAGGGCAACAAACGTAAATATTCTTTTTTGAAAAAAAAATTATGCTATTTATTCGGTTCGATCTAGATTTGTTTGAGCACAAGATTCTTTGAATTTTTACGCATAATTAGTTTGATGGTGCTGCTATTTATGTTTTCTCATTTCTTCTTCAGCCTACATGAGTATCTTTCTAACCTTATATATTTCCCTCAATGCCTTTTTTTCAGCTCACTCTTCAGGAACAACAGTCACCTTCGTGATCATAGATGAATGGGTTGTAACAGTCGCATCAGTTGGTGATTCACGATGTGTACTTGAATCTGCTGAAGGTGCAATCTACTCCTTATCTGCAGATCATAGACTTGAAGAAAATGAGGAAGAGTGAGTCCTATTTCGTTTGTAATAGAAAAATTTCCTTCATAACTATAAATTTAAGAGATTTTATTATATTATATATTCACCGTGGTTTATAAATATAATATGGCAGGGTGGAAAGAGTTACTGCCAGTGGAGCAGAAGTTGGTAGACTGAATACCGGTGGTGGCATGGAGGTATGCTCTTTATTTTGCTATCTTCTATTTAATTGATTCTAGTTTTTTGTGCATTTAGAATCTTTACAGTTAATTGTTCTGAATCCTGCTTCTCTCATAAAATGTTGTCCAAAATTTTATTATTTTTCGTGCTTAATATAACATACGGTTGTGTGCATTTTATTTTGTCCGGTCCTTTTTTATATGTCAATTATATGGCTGTGCTGCATTGTTTCAGGTTGGTCCTTTAAGATGTTGGCCTGGCGGCTTGTGTCTTTCAAGATCCATTGGTGACATGGACGTTGGAGAGTTCATTGTGCCTATCCCATTTGTCAAGCAAGTAAAGGTTAGCTGATTTTTTACAGATATATTAAGAGCTTTCTAGTTTATATTATTATTTATTTATTAACATTAAGTTTGTGAATTTGTTATATTTTAAAATAAGTTTGTATAATTGTTGACTGGAAGTTAATTTGTGCAAGAATTATGATTTGGTTGGTTTGTTGCTTTTAGGTTGTAGTTGATATGAGTCCTACCTTGAATCATGTTTAATTTAGAGTTTAATTTCAAGAAAAACCGTATTTTTCATATCTACTTTGTAGAATTATGTTGAAAGAATAAGAAATTTTGGCTAGACATTTGATGTTTGCTATACTGTAGAATTCTTGTTCCATGATAACCAAACTTTTATGCTTTTTGCGATCATTTCTTTATTTTTCCGTCTATATCCATTTTTTGCCTATCCTAATTTAGTTCTATTTTGATGTTGACATAGTTATCTTCTGCTGGTGGTCGTCTTGTTATATCTAGTGATGGTGTGTGGGATGCTCTATCTTTTGAGGTGGCTCTCAATTGTTCTCGAGGTTTGCCGGCAGATGCTGCTGCAGCACAAATTGTGAAGGTTAGAACATTATGGCAATTGCTTTTTAAAATGGCTAATACGGACTGTTATTCTTACCGTTAATACTATTGCAGGAATCTGTTCAGGTAAAAGGGCTTCGTGATGATACGACATGCATTGTAGTAGACATATTGCCCCCAGAGAAGCTAACCCCGCCACTACCTCCCTCAAAGAAATCAGGAAAGGGGGTTTTCAAGTTGTTTCGGAAGAAGTCACATGAGTCCACATCTGCTGATAGAGATTTTTGTGAGCCAGATTTGGTTGAAGAGATATATGAAGAAGGTTCAGCAATCCTTGCTCAAAGGTTTGCATTTTGTTGTTCAAGCTACGGAGTTCTTTAAATTTCTGTTTCTCATGGCAGGTTTGAGTATTCCTTTCTTGACAAACAAGACAGTATATTTTTGTTGTTTGATTGGTCAGGTTGGATATGGAATATCCATTTTGCAACATATTCAAGTTGTTCATATGTGCTGTTTGTCAAGTTGAGGTGAAACCTGGTGAGGGGATTTCGGTTCATGCAGGCTCATCATTAACGAGAAAGATGCACTCTCGGGATGGTCCATTTCTTTGCAGAAGTTGCCAAAAGAAAAAGGAAGCCATGGAAGGAAGGATGGGGCTTACAGGTATAGTTTTATTCTACCATGTTTGTCAGATTTGCGTCATATGGTGCGCGTTTAGTACACTCATTTTACTAGGCAATCCACTCTACTCATCCACCCGCCAACATACCACCACAAAACAAACCTCTCCAAACTACTTTGACAATCGAAACACCACCATGACCTCTCAACCAAACCACAACCCTGGCCCCATTTCCTTAACTAACTACCACATGAAGCAAGGTTACACAAAGAAAAAAATAGTGTTCTTGTACCTTAGAAATCATCTTTATACCTGGAAAGAGGGGGCACGCATTATTGAAACGAGACTTAGTTTTCAGCTAGTAAGTCGTAGAAAACATTTATTTGTTAAATAGAAGTGCAACAATTGCTTAGACGTGGGCTAAAATGAGATCTCAACATCATTTGTTGCAGTAACGTGTACGTAGTAACCTTGAATCTGATTCTTCTTCTTTTTTTTTCTGTAAAGATCTCAACATCATTTGTTGCAGTAACGTGTACGTAGTAACCTTGAATCTGATTCTTCTTCTTTTTTTTTCTGTAAAGATCTCAACATCATTTGTTGCAGTAACGTGTACGTAGTAACCTTGAATCTGATTCTTCTTCTTTTTTTTTCTGTAAAGATCTCAACATCATTTGTTGCAGTAACGTGTACGTAGTAACCTTGAATCTGATTCTTCTTCTTTTTTTTTCTGTAAAGATCTCAACATCATTTGTTGCAGTAACGTGTACGTAGTAACCTTGAATCTGATTCTTCTTCTTTTTTTTTCTGTAAAGATCTCAACATCATTTGTTGCAGTAACGTGTACGTAGTAACCTTGAATCTGATTCTTCTTCTTTTTTTTTCTGTAAAGATCTCAACATCATTTGTTGCAGTAACGTGTACGTAGTAACCTTGAATCTGATTCTTCTTCTTTTTTTTTCTGTAAAGATCTCAACATCATTTGTTGCAGTAACGTGTACGTAGTAACCTTGAATCTGATTCTTCTTCTTTTTTTTTCTGTAAAGATCTCAACATCATTTGTTGCAGTAACGTGTACGTAGTAACCTTGAATCTGATTCTTCTTCTTTTTT
>JAVDBV010087061.1:0-17523 GCA_032619315.1 Piper longum | reverse complement strand
TTCGAGTTTCGAGCCGAGTCGAGCCGAATACTCCTTTGCTCAAGCTCTGTTCGTTGTTCAACGAACTTATCTATTTCGAGCCGAGTATTTTTTCGAGCACAAAATTAACGAGCACGAGCACGAGCCGAGCCGAGCCGAACGCAAAAAACTTGCGAGCAGGCTTAGCTCGTTTACAGTCCTACTTATTGGCAAAAGTTATCCTTTTTCTAAAGGCTGCAACCTTACGATAAATAGTTACCGGCTAAAATTATTGCCATTTATTTTGGCAACTACTTGCCTTTCACTCTCTCTGACTTGCCGTCTGATTGATAATTTCAGAAGATTCCTAGTTTAACTTGTAGAAAATAATTACTTCTAATCCATGATTTCATTAAGACCAAAGGAACTTTATCCGCTTTGAATTCTAAAGTTTTATTATTTTCTTGATTCAGATTCTCTTTATATATATATATATATATATAATTAATAATCTTATATGAGTTAGAATTAGACTTACAAGGAGCATGCCCGCGTGTTGCACGTGGTAGTTAAATATATTTTTATTATTATTTAAATTTTAAAATATATAAATAACAAATAAAAAATTTTAAGGTATGTTCTTGATAATTATATTGGAAAATAAGAAAATTTTAAGGTATGTTCTTGAATGGTTATATTTGTGTAATTTAGTGAACTCTCATCAAAAGTTGTAAAAGTTGTCATTGTAATTACATGTTTGTGTGTTGTACTACTTACCGTCTCTTACTCCAGTACTTTTCAATTGTAATTTTAGAATGTTGTATCCTTAAATCTGTCATTCACATAATATAAAAATTTATAAGATTAAAATACATATCAAATCTCTTAATCATTGAAAAAATAAAACTAAAAATGTAAAAAAAATAAAAAATAATGTATTTATCTATCTAATATAAAATCTATCTTAATATAGAGTCCTTCAAATCTTCTTGTACTCCTAATTGTTTAGTTTGCAATGGTATATCTATATTTATTTAGGTCACATAAGTATACAAAGCCTATTTACCTTCCAACTATTACAACTTTTATAACTTTTAATCGAAACTTAAAGTTAAAAATATATAATTAAGAAATTAAAATATACATCTTCTCTTATTTCAAGTTTAACATTAAATTATAAGTAAATGGGAAAACTTATATCAGAAATAACTGTAGAAGTTTATTTACATGTTTAAGGCTTGTATTAATGCTCTTAACTCATGTGTAATATATGGCCAGGTATTTGCTCTAGAAAGCAAACTCCCCGTAGTAATTTCCTGATTGGTTCAAATCACACTAATTAAAGGAGATTATTTAATTAATACAATTATTTTTTTAAACACCACTAATTAAAGTGCTTTATACCGATTAAAAAAAGTGCTCCGTGGAGTTTATTTTAGCACTTGCTACAATAATTTCCTAGCCATAATATATACATTTAAAATATAAAACTTACATGAATTGTGCCAGTAAATTTAATATAAGGCTCATTCTAATAAACATATATGAATTAATCAAAAGTAACATGAATTTAATATTGGGACCCACAACCAAATGGGGCTTATTTAATTTGTCATTTACTTTACTCTCATTAAAAATTGTAAAAGTGGTTCTGTTATTATATATTAAGATAGAAAATTAAATATAGGGCCCATAATACACATATGTGAATTAATTAAAAATAACATGAATTTAATATTGGGATCAAACAACCAAATGAGGCCTATGTTAACAACTAATAGTATTGTGCTCTCATCTAAAGTTGTAAAAGTGGTTTTGTTATTATATACGAAGATAGATTTTATTTTTTAATGCTTTACTTTCATCCTACAACCGTCTTTATAATTTAAAGGTTAATATTAAAAGTAGCTTATACGAGTAACAGCTGCTTGTGATACTAATTTACTTTTTATAAAATTACAATCGAAAGGTCAACAGTAAGACAACGTGCCCTTTTTGTCCTTCGACGATCTGGTTTAAGAAATGGTTGTCAGCCCATTAAGAAAACTCTTATCTTCCTTAGGGGTGTAAACGAGTCGGCTAAACCGAACTGAGTAGGGGTATATTTGAGTTTGACTTTATATACAACGAGCTGAGCCGAACTTTAATGTAAATGAGTCGAACCGAATTTGTCAAAATTTATAGTGTTTAGGTTTGGTTCGAGCTGAGCTCCAGCTTAGCTCGAGCCTAGCAAATATTTATGTGTTCGACTTATATAAGATCAATTTTTTTTTGAATATTATATAAGTTCAATGTGATTTCAATAGTATCTACGAGCCGAATCGAGCCAAATATTATTTCGAGTTTAAATACATCGAGTTCGAATTTCGAGCTGAGTCGAGCTGAACACTTCTTTGCTCAAGTTTTGTTCATTATTTAATAAGTTTATCCACTTCGAACAGTGTATTTTTTCGAGTACAAAATTAACGAGCGTGAGCCGAGCCGAGCTAAGCCGAACGAAATAACTCGCGAGCAAGCTTGACTCGTTTACACCCCTAGTCTTCCTAACTCACCCCCTCTAGTTTACACTAAAATAGCCCACCCCTTCTCAAAGTGGCTGAAAAACAAGAGCAAAACGTTGGAAATTTTGTAAAACTTAGCACCTTAGCGCATAGTTATGACAAAAACAAATTTTTTTTCCTTAAAAAGCTCTTTTTAAGTTGAAAAAAAATTGTCAACTCATTATGGATAGACTTTTGTACTTAAAGTTTCTTCGACATTTGCGAGATTTTTCTCAAACATAATATCCTCATATAAATAATTTAAAATTACTGAATAGGTTGACAATGTCCTAATGACTTGCTCGCAACTTTGGTTGACTTATAAAGATGGACCCAATGCAAATAAAAATGAAAACATGCAATGCCTATAACGAAGACTTGTGATTTTTAGAGATATCAAACAAGTTGATAAGACATGCAACACGACCGTGGAGGCATTCTAGCTTCATATTGGGCTCCAAAAATGAGCAGTCTTTTACCAGAGGATCATTAACAGTCCATCAATAGGGACCCAAAAGGAAACAAGTCTAATTTGTTATTTCACGTTACAAATTTGAGAAAGTTCTATTAAATAATTTTAAAAGTACTTATTTGTAATTATTTAAATATGTTCTTGTCAATATTGTGTTTAGAGAACTTACGAATATTCTTAATTAGAATGTTCACAAGTTGCTATTAGATGAGGGCTAATTTAATATTAGGCTATAAAGAGAGAAATATTTTGAGATTATTGAGGCCAATAATATATCTATCTTTTTTGGATTTCTTGGTGAATCAAGTCCTTCATATGTAGCAGGCATATCAGAGCTTCATAAATTAACAAGTTCTCCATCTTGTAGGAAGTTTCATATATTTTATATAAAAAAATTATTTTCTTGGTTCTAGTTGTTCCAATATAGGATGATTGAAGTCCTCTAGATCCCTTAAACCCTAAGAAATGTTATAAGTGGCACCAGAGAATAATAAATATTGTCTTATTAGCTGAAGTCAAAGTTTTAAATGTCATATTAATTGCCTGCACATCAGATTTATGTTAATATGAGGTATATTTAGTTCATTTCAGTTTAATCGGGTTCAATCGTATTTTAAAGTTATAAGTAAAATATTTTATAAAAAATTGAAAGTATTTTTTGTCATTAATATTTGATTAAATACTTGCAAAAATACTGTGATTTAGAACAAAATATCGAAATTTGGAAAATTTATGATTAAAAAAACGAGGCACAAAGTAAACGGTGCAAGTCAAGGTTAAATTGTGTTGCATTTGAAGGACTGACTTACACGTTACGATATTTAAAATTTCAGCCACGAATACATGAAAATGCCCTAAAATGTTGACCAGAGTATGATAAATTTGCCTTGATTAAATACGTCAATTATTATTAGAAAAAATTATATTCAATCATTCAGCAAGTAGCCAGCACCACTACAAAAAAGATAACTTTTTCCACCCCTTATAAAAAAAAGTGGAAAAAAATTTTACTTTTTGTGACACTGCACCACACTTTTTCCACGGTTATTAGAACTATAGAGAAAAAAAATATAATATTATCACTATGTTTGTAAATATATATGTATTAATTTTCTTACTTTCTCCTCTTAAAATACTAGAGTAACTTTTTGCTACCTCATTTTTTCCAACCTTGATTTTCTCTGTGGTTTTATAATAATAATACTGCATTTTAAGATTCTTGAAAAACTTGATTTTTTTTTTGTAGTATGTATACTCTATTTGTGTGTATTGGCTGCAGGCTTAAAATATTATTAGTTTATAACAGCAAAATCAAATGGGCACATATCTTGACTTTTTTCCACTAATAAAAATGTTAAAGCTAATTTGTGCTAGCTCTTATTAGATATATTTCTCTGAATAACTAGAGAAAGTTGATTTAGACCATTATAAATCTTTGGTCAAAGAATGCTTGCAAGATATGAACAATTACAAACATGCTTAGTGCATAAGATTTGCTCCAGTCTTCTCTTTTAAATACACAGCGTGAAGGCTAATTTAGTAACATTATCCAGACCAACTTGGGTACATTAATATAAACTTTCTGCTTATTAAGGCTAATTCATCAAAATGCTAAGACTACATAAGTTTTTTTAAAAAAAATATGCTGCAAATTAGTGATGGGTTTGCACTAATAGCGTTTGTTTGAAACCAATGTTTTTACCTTTGATCCCCTAATGATCATAACAGGCATATATTTGGATGACGTTTAATTCTGACTTTCTAGAGTTAAAATTACCTCATAAAATAAACACCCTTCATATTTATATTCAATCTGTTTAATGTAACCTGCTAGCCTCTTTGTCATCTTGTTTCTTGTTTATTGAGAAAACCCAAAAAGTCAGATCTTTAACTAGTCAAGCCAAATAGCGAAGTTAGGTGGGATAAAACTATACTAGTTGGAACCATTCCCAGATTGACACTGTAAACTTTTTTCAGTTTTTAAGAGTTCATAATTTTCTGACTTCAGAGCTAATTAAAAATTCAATTCAAAAGCAGCAGATTCATGCAGGAGACAGCTAATTTGGTATTATCATGTTGAATTTAGGAATAAAAGCTAGTAAGGTCAAGCATTCTTGTATGTATTGATCCAAGTAATTTGTAAGAAGATGATGACATAGGTAAGCCGTTTAATCACCATTTTGCAGTCAATCAGTTGTAAATAAATAGAATATGATCATCAGTTTGCAGGGAAATTTCCTCTGAATATAAGATGCATTTCACTTGTCTTCTCATATTTGCATCCTCAAAAACAAAAACACCAAATTTTTCATCAGAAACCAGGAATGTATAACAGCTTCTTGGTAATCATCTTCATCCTCGCCCAGTTAGTTTCTACGGCCATCGGAGATGGTGATGGCTTCATCTTCAATGGCTTTGGAGCTAACATAAGCATGGATGGAGCTGCAGAGATCACCAATGATGGCATGCTGAGGCTCACCAGCACCACCACTTACAACCAGATTGGCCATGCATTCTTCTATAGGCCCCTTGTTTTCCAAGATACTTCCACCAATTCATCCTTCTCCTTCTCTTCCGATTTTGTGATCCAGCTTGTCCCCAGGAGCAGGGATTACAGTGGGAATGGAATGGCCTTTGTCATAGCACCTACCAGAGACCTCACAGCAGGCCAACCTGGTGGCTACCTTGGCATATTGAACTCCACCAACAATGGCAATTCATCCAACCATCTTCTCGCCATCGAATTTGACACCGTTCCTAATACGGAATTCCGCGATCCTGATTTCAATCATGTTGGTATTGATATCAACAGCATGGTTTCAGTAAATTTCTCTCAAGCTGGTTATTACAGAAACGATGATGGAACATTTGTGCCTCTTAGCCTCTGGAGTGGAGACCCAATTCAAGTTTGGGTGAACTATGATGCAGGGAGGAGACAAATCAGTGTTACTATATCTCCAATTGATGCCCCAATGCCTAATATACCTCTTGTGACTGCAAATATTGATCTTTCAACGGTTTTCTTGAACTCCATGTATGTTGGCTTCTCTGCAGCAATCAACTACATTCAAACTGCTCATTATGTGAATGGATGGAGCTTCATGGTAAATGGCCAAGCTCAACAGCTTGATCTCAGAGACCTACCAGTAGCTCCAAGACTATTTGGTTCCAGTGGCAGAAGACAGAGTGTACTAATTCCTGCTCTTGTATCTGTTGCAGCTATAATCATCATAATCATCATCTTAGTGGTTGCTTTCATTATTGTGAGGAGATATAGAAACGCTTCTAGCCGTGAAGACCCAATTGCTTATCGTCCTCAGAAGATCTCCTACGACGAAATTCGAAGGGCCACCAACGGATTTAGCGACGGAAACTTCTTGGGACAAGGAGGATCAGGCAAGGTGTACAGAGGTGTGATCCCCAGAACAGAGATCCTAGTTGCTGTGAAGGTAATTCACCATGACAATGAGCTGAGAATGAAGGAATTCTACTCCGAAATCAAGACGGTAGGAAGCATTCGACATCAGAACTTGGTGAGATTGCAAGGCTACAGTGAAGGGCACAGAAGATTGATCCTTGTCTATGATTTCATGCCTAATGGGAGCTTGGAGAAATATTTGTATGGAAATTCACAGGTCACACTTTTATGGTCTCAACGTTTCCAAATAATTAACCAAGTAGCATCAGCACTTTGCTTCCTACACCAGCACTTGCCTCAGGTGGTTGTGCACAGAGATATCAAGGCAAGTAATGTCCTATTAGATATTGATTTCAATGCTAAGTTAGGTGATTTTGGTTTGTCAAGATTGTATGATCATGGTGAAGTTCATCACACCTCAAGACCAGCAGGAACTATTGGGTACCTTGCCCCAGAGGCTGGTTCAGGCCAAGTAAGCCCAAAGGCTGATGTCTTTGCATTTGGGATCCTAATGCTTGAATTAGCCTGTGGGAGGAGGCCTATAGACCTTGCTCAATCCCCTGGTAAGGTGGTCTTGAAGGATTGGGTGGCAGAATGCTTCGGTGGTGATCAACTTTTCAACGTCGTCGATCGGAGGCTTGGAGATGATTTTGTGGAGATGGAGATGGAATTGGTGTTGAAGATTGGATTGATGTGTTCTGGCCATTCTGTGAGTTTTAGGCCAAGTATGGCAGAGGTGATTCAATACTTGAATGGACATGCTCGGTTGAGAGAGTTTACAGTTCATGATTTGAGGCCTGACCATCCAACGCAGGAAGAACAAGGAGGAGGGCCTCATGCTCCAACAATGTCACCTTCCTCTGATTCATTGAACAGCTTCTACACTGGTGCTAATTGAATTTGTCAAACACTAGTTGAGTTGTGTGTTTGTAGATTATTAATTTGATTTCCTAGTGAAGAGTTATTCAAGCGGTTAAATTTGTGTGCATAAATCAATTGTATTTCTATTTCAATGTCAGCACCAAAACAATTGTGCTAATGTTCATCGAGATAAATTCGATATCCTGCAAAAGAAATTGTATTTTTAGTTTTTCCTTTTTTTAAAAAAAATTGCATTTGACATAATAAGGTATCTGTATATATGTCATGAAACTTACAATATACAAATTAAGACACATGAAATTAAAGCGGCCTTAATTTACTAAAAGAAAATGATAAGAAATTTGTCACTGAAGCTCTAAATTTGTCACAAAAAACCACTGTCACAAATATTTCCTTCAACCTTCCCTCGAATTAGTGACAGATTTCGTCGTCGTTGATGTCTTGTTTTCTCATACTTGATCACTTTCTTCACTTTAACTTCTCTTTTTGCTATCACTAACTAAGCCATGTTCTCAACTTGTATTGATACTTTCTGACATTAAAGCTCGTTGAAATACATTGTAGATTATAATGATGGAAATTTGAATGTAGATTTCTTCAAATTGATCTGGTTTTATTTCATCTTTTACAATGTTATTGCACATTTTTTTATTCAGATTTGCAATTCCGTCAATGCTTCCACCTTCTAGTAATAAAATCACTATCAAAGTATTTGATAGTTAGATCATCTATTGGGAGATGGATTTCTTATTCTAACTATAAATTAGGCAAAGTCAAATGTTCTAAGAAATGTACTACAAGAAGTCATAGGAGATAGTTCTGGTGATGCTCTCAACTTTTGTTTCATCTTCTGGTGATGCTCTCAGCTTTGTTTCTTTTGTAGTTTATGGCATAAGAGATAATTGGTCAGAGTGCAAAATAGTCAATACATAGAAGTGGAAATTTGGCTAATTCTTCTCCCTCTTCTTGTTATTCTTCTTCTTCAAGCTTTGTTTAATTTTTGTAAAGTTAAATTGTATAACAACTTTGTCAATAAGTTGTTGGTGAATAGAGCTTTTCTTAGTTTCTTCTAAACAATATGGTAATTAATAGATATTCCTTAGAAGCTGATTCTCAGTACTGTGCTTAAATTTACCATCTAGTTTAATTTTTCTTTTCTGGCTGAGCCCAAAATACTTGAGCTTAAATACAAATTCACAAGTTAGCATTTTAAGGAAGATTTTTTTAAAACATGCAATATGAGGCTTTTTTGACATAATTCAATTATATCCATCTTCTAAAATAAAACCCTCTTGCACAGATGATAAGCAGCAGCTTTCATTGACTGTGTTTTATTGGCTCTTATTGTCAATGCCAACAGATACTTGCATAATCAACTACAGCTTCCTTGTAATAAGGCAACTAGTTATTTACATAAAATTTTTTCATTTGCCATAAAATATTTCGATCCCTCAAAGTCTCAACTTCATTTTCTCTTAAAAAATAGATGTATGCGTATGCCTTCACATATCCTGAAAGGCCAAAACAGATGACTGGAAATTAAACACATGCAGCATACACTTCCTCTCAAATTGAAGATGTCAAAGCAGCTCTTGCTGCTCATCATTTTAATTCACAACTCTGTAGCAATGGAGACAATGAGTTCACCTTCAGTGAGTTCTAAAGAAATTCAAGCTTTGACAATGCTGCAACCATTGACAATGGAACCTTGAAGCTTACAGGAGCCAATGTATTCAACCTGATTGGTCATGCATTCTACTACAAGCTATTGCCCTTTAGGATTTCATCTATCAATTCAACCTCCTCCTTCTCTACCATCTTTGTTATCCAGTTTGCTCCTCGGCTTGGGTACAAAAGTCGCAATGGCATGGCCTTTTTATATCTCCTACCATTGATCTTGACGGTGGAGAAGCTGGTCGGTACCTCCGCCTCTTAAATTCAACCAACAATGGTAACTCATCCAACCATATTTTCACAATTGAGTTTGATACTGTATCAGATCTTCAATTTCAAGATCCAGATTTTGATCATGTTGGTATTGACATCAACAGAATGGCATCCATAAAATCCGATCGAATATGATACTATGATAATCATGATGAAAACTTTATTCCTCTGAGCTTGTAAAGTGGGAAGCCCTTCAAGGTTTGGGTTGAGTATAATGCTACAATGAACCAAATCAATGTCACAATTGATTTTGAAGAAGCCCAGAAGCCTAAGAAGCCTCTCCTCTCATCCTCAATAGATCTTAGTGAAGTTCATTTGGATTTCATGCATGTTGGCTTCTCAGCTTCTACAAATCCTATCCAAACATCAATTAATGTTTTCAAATGAAGCTTCAAGCTAAATAGCATGGCACAAGATGTTAATCTTAATGAAAGCAGTTCTGAAGGAACAATTCCATTACGAGGTAGTCGAGGAAAGAAATTACATCTCCCAATATGAATGATAGAGGCCATTGTTTTCGCTGCAATTTTAGTGATTATACTTGTAGCAGTTGCGAGTGTTATGACATGGTTTGTGCAAAATGGCGGGGTAGTGCTGGAAGATTGAGAAATTGATTATGGTCCTTCTAGATTCCCATACAAAAGTCTCTACATTGGAACAAACAGATTTTCCAAGGATAATTGCATTGGAGAGGGAGGATGTGGAGTGGTATTCAGAGGGTTGATAGCTCGCACAGGCAATTATGTTGCCGTGAAGAAGATATTTCACAATTCAGACTGTATTCGTAGCTGAAATCTCAACCATTGGGCGTATTCGACATCAAAACTTGGTCAGGTTACAAGGTTATTGCAGAAGGAAGAGAGAGCTGATTCTTGTCTATGATTTCATCCCCAATGGGAGCTTGGAAAGATTAATTCACGGCAATGTAACTCCTACATTGCGATGGAACCAGCGGTTCAAAATCATCGAACAAGTGGCCTCGGGAGTGCTATATTTGCCTGAAGAATGGAGCCAAGCAATTGTTCATGGCGATATCAAAGCGAGCAATGTTCTCTTAGACGTAAACTTCAATAGGCAATTGGGTGATTTTGGTCTTTCAAGATTGTACCAACATGGAAATGATCCTCAAACAACTCTTTTAGCAGGTACAACTGGTTACATTGCGCCGGAGTTGCATTGAATCGGAAAATTTAGCACTAGCAGTGATGTCTACGTTTTCGGAGAGTTTATGCTTGAAGTGGTGTGTGGAAGGAGGCCAATTGATCTTCAACAGTCTGAAGAAAAGATATTTATGCTGGGTTTGGTGCCTGAATGCTCAAGGAGGGGAGGAAACAAAATTAGGGAGAGAATATGTTGTGTCTGAGACAGAATTGGTGTCGAACTTGGGGTTGCTTTGTTGCAATTGACTCTGAGGGAGGCAAGCCTTCTATGCTGCAAGTAGTAGAATATTTGAATGGTGAACATCCATTATCTGAGTTGTATGGACTCTACACACATTGCTTCATCTCCACATCCACATGACAGGAAAGGATTTGATGGAGTAATTTGATGTGTGTATCATGTTTACGTAAATTTTGATTAAGTTTGGATGCTTTCACGAGAGGAGGGGTCATGGACTTTTGTTTTGTGAAGATTATGTTCTATAATTAATTCATAAGGTTGGATTCATTGTATGTGTGTTTGATCATATAAATGGTGAATTCTTGCATATTATTCATTTTGTGTACGCATGTTTTATGAAAATTATCTAGATCAGTTTATTTAATTCATGATGGATACCTTAGATTTATTATATTATCATGTTTCGTTAAATTTTACATGACTTTATATTGATTTTATATGAGAATTAAATGTATGTATCTATTCATAGAAATATATAATCTTCATCCTCTTTAATGGTAAGATTTGATATATTTAATAAATTGATGAAAATTTATCATGAGTGTGTTTAAAATCATCATATGAACTTGTTAGGTCATAAATTAATCGATTTTGGTTACTAAATGCATGAAAAAAAATAATTTCATGAGAATTTTGTGCTAAAGTAGGAGAGTGTCCGAGCGTTGAGAATCAGAATGCCCAACCATTCGGCTTGTATAAAAAATCATATACGAGAAGGTGGAAGGCCCAAGCATGATGAAACCAAGCGCTTGAGCGTTCGGTTGCTTTTATTGTTATTTAGAACGCCTGAGCGTTGTGTAATAGAGCACCCAAGCACTGAAACAATTTTAGTTGTTTGTTGATTGAAGTATTAATTAACTAATTATGATGCTTAATATTTTAATTATGATTGTTTGATGTTGTCAACGAGTTGATATGTAACATATGCTCTGATTGCATACATATGCTCAAAGATGAGTAGGTATATGTTGTTGAAAGTTAATCATGTATGCATCTCGTATCATTGCATTGCATGTAATTAATTGAATATTTGCATTAATATTAATATATAATTTAGGGTTTTAGGAACCTCTCACACTAGTTAAAAAAATAGCAAAATTTTTCAAGGTTCATATAGCTTGTATGATATTTAATTAACATAGGTAGTTATTGATTAGTCGGGTGAGAGATAGAGTTTCTAGCATATGTGTAGGAGAACACGTCAGGGTACTACTTACTTGATATTCCTATATTAGTCTGACACGATTCATGAAAATTGGTTATTATTCCTATATTAGTCAAAGTTGGACTAGATATAGTATTTTTGTTGACTATTATTGTTATTTATTGTCATAGACAAATTATTAGTAGTTGGAATAATTATTATTAGCACTAATTTACATATTAATTATTGTCATTCATGTTAGTTAATTAAGTGATAATTATTGCATGATTACTTGTAGCTTAATTATTCCATTTTTTTATTATTTTATTGGGGTTCGGGTTGTTGAACCAAAAGTGGTGTCCAATTCGATTGTAAAATTGGACGGGTCATCACATTTATGGTACGAAGTTGGATTAATTTGAAAAAAGATGTAGAGGTTGTGTGGAAGGAAGAATTCGTCGGGTGAGGAGCTTTAGCACGTGAAGTGAAGATAAGCATGAATGATAATATGCAAGAATTAGGGCAGTTGCTGGCCAAAGCTTAGCAGTTCAACCCAAATAGGAAAGCGGATTAGAGTTGAATTAGGAAGGGTCATTCTCAGCCCTTTGAATCCATAAATACATGATGTTAGTAGGGAAGAAGAACATACCGACTCTTTTACTGATCCAGATTGAGAGGAGCAATACTTGTTTTGACGAGAGATACTCGAGGAAAGGAAGAAAAGTGATGCCAAGGCATCAAAGAATTTGCCCAAGTATTTTTCTATTTTCTTATTCTTTTCTTTTTCTTGTGTTGAACATCGGGCGGTTAATTGCAATGAATTTTGTTTTATTTATAATTTGTTTTATGGGTCTAGGACATACAATGGTTTTTAGTTGCAATATTATATAAAGTTATTATTTTTCGTCTATTTGTGATTATGACAGGTTAATTATTTTATTCTATTATATTCTTAATATTGTAGAAACCTAGCTACAAAGATTTGATTTTGCCTATACATAGGGTAATTAAATTTGTCTTCAATAAAATTGTTTAAGGTGTTGAGGTAGACATACACTTGCTACTGTAAATAGTCTTAGAAAAGAGTTGTTCTTAATGCGTTATTCTAATTAATTTTGCACAAATATATAGTAATTGAATTAGAATAATAAATTATAATAAGAAGCGACGCCTGTTACAATTACATATGTTTCCTTCGTTGTCAACCCAAATCAAATTCATACATAAATGAGAATAATAATTAAAGCGAAGTTGGAAATCCTTAATATTCTTATTGATTGCAGAAACCTCATAGTGAAATTTAAGAATAGTTAGATCTAGATTTAGTTTAGTTTTAAAGGACAGTACATATCAATTTAGGGTATTAAACCCTAAGTACCCGCTATCGTTGAAAGTCCTATAAGGATTTAACCCTTATTTTCTTCCTCTTTGAATCTAGGGTTTAGTCCCCCAAGTGACCTCATCGTTTCTGCATTTCACAGCTTCTACTAGAAGATCCCTTCCTTGATCTTCTGAAGCATCTCTTACCATCTTCTTCTAGACCTTCCACAGCTTGAATTGGTTAGTCTCTTCGCTTGATTACTCTGAGCATCTCCTTCCATTTTCTCCAATTATATGTTTAGTGAACACGATCAAGGTTCGTGACAAATGGTATCAGATCAGTGACAGTCTAGTGGAATTTCTTCATTGCAGTAATGTTGATGGATGATGCGAAGGGAGCAAACAAAGAGACCATCACATCCAATAGATCAATTGTGAAGGGTGCCACAAATTTGCTTCATCAGATACAGGAGGAAATCCACGAACGGCATCAGGAACGACAAGGACAAGCCAGTTCCATAAAGCAAGCTTTTTCGGTGATCAAGGGACATGCTTAACGTCAACTGTGAAGCCAACATCGAGGGGTTAGCTGCATTCCCACCTGTATTACTCGAAGAAGATCCAAGGTGTAATGAGGGCACACATCATCTCAAAAAGGCGGTACAAACATCCAAAGATCAAACAACAGTTATGCCTTAATTCTTACCGGATTCTGGATCTTCCATCCACAAAAAAATCCTCTGAAGTTGGAGTTGCAATTTTATGTTGTGAATTCAAGTACCGACTCGTCGCTAGTAATGTTGCACCTCGTTTGTCTTCTTATGAACTTTCAAGATGGCATGGAGTTGGCTTTAAGAATTTTCAAATTTTAGTTGGTAATGTGATGGAGAATTTGCAAGTGATGCTTGATAAAATGGTCCGATGGGAAATCAAATGGATTTTTGATGTTGTAATTTGAAGTTTGGATCCCGGTGGTGTTAAAGTATCTCAATAGGCCTTTACGTCATCCAGAGAATGTAATCAGTTGTGCCATAGTTTGATTATATGGATAGAGCATAGTGGATTGGTAAAGCTTCAAAGTGGCTTTGTTTCTTACCATACATTGATTTTCATGTCAATGGACAACAGATGGTTAGGATGGTTTGGCTTTTGTTGGATGATAATGGAGCTTTCTCGGTAGATGTGCAAGATCATTTCATAAAAGCAGCAAAATCATGGTGCTATGAGCAGAATTTTGTAAAACCCCAAGTAAAATATAGATTTAAGTTAGGTTTATAGTTAGCAAGTGAATCACGTGGATAATTAAGTGGGTCATTAGTCTAGTTAGAAAAAAAAAGAGGGTCATAAGTCTAGTTAGAAACCTTGTAAATCCTGATGAAGTTAGAATCTTTAGGTGTGAATAAAGGAGCAATAAATCTTCATTTCTCACCCTCTATAAAAGGAGATCTAGGCTAGATGTTGGCACATCTTAGAGGCAAAGCTCTTTTTACTTCCTCTTCGAGGATCGACCTTCCACCGCTGAACTAGAGTAGCTCAATCTCTTATAATGAGGTACATATAATTTGTATGAATGTAGTTGAGGTTAATTGGTTCTATTGATTGGCTAGGTATAGGTATAGTTCTGATATTTGCATGTTAGACACGCGTCCGACTCAACCTACTTAGTTGAAACATACGAAAAACTTTTTGATGTTGGTTCTCGGCAAAGGAATCAACTATAGTCTACGAAAAAATGATATAGGTCATAAATGGTAGTTGTCTAGTGGTGTGGTGGTTGGTTTGCTAGAACACGAGTCAAACGTAGACTTATATTTAATCTTATTTATTTTTATTATAACTATATAGACTTAGTGACTTTATCACTAATGCAAAATTTCTTCAGGAGGTGGGTTGGGTTTCTACAATAGGGGTAGAACTTTTGATTACAGTTTGAGGACAATCGATAGGCACAATATATAATTGGTAGCTATTATGTTCTACTTTGGACTTATTATTTGGTTACTTGAAGCCTATTTGGCATAGACTAAAACTCGATATACGATTCATAGGACAAGTATCTATTTATTATAGATTTAAGACTTTTTACATAAAGTCTAAAGTATTTTATAATAAAGTAAAACTTAAGTTCAAGATAATGAGAATTAATATTGAGTTTTTAGTTGTTTCTGCTAAATAACGTTTTATCTAGGGTGTGAAAATGCGGGAGGGATCCTCAATATCTTTACACGGTAAAAAGCTAGTGAGTGTGAAAATGGTTGGTTCTATTTTCTGATGGATCCTCAATATCTTTACACAGTAAAAAGCTACTGAGTGTGAAAATGGGGGGACAGTTTTCTACTTGCAGTATTTGGAGTAAAAAAAAAAGTTGCTCCACTTCCAACCTACTCCAACCAACTTGTTTGAAGTGTGGTATACATTTATTGAGATTACATTTTTTCCGTGATTCAGAGAAGTTGTCAACAAAGAGTTGAAGCTATAATGTGTCAATGTGGATGAAGATAGGTCTCTTCGTCACAACTTTATCGATTGCAATTTTGTAACTCATGAAGTATTTCTGTTCTAATTTTGTCGTGAATGAAGTCCATACGGATTCCACATTAATATGGTGTTACAATTATAACTGTTACATTAAGACGCGAATGCACTGCCTGTTATTTTGCCTCAGCTTATATTTCTTCCAGGTTTGAGTGGTTTAGTTAAGTTTTAGGATGGTAATGACTACAATGGCCGGAGTCAGAAAATATTAGGCGCATTACAGCAAGCATTGAAGAGATGAGCAATGTGGCAATTAACTTAGAGGAAAGTATAAGTGAACTTATGGAGTATTATGAAATGGCTGTCAGTTGTGTGGTTGAAAGAATGAGGATGATAAGAAAACCAAACAAGCTGAGGACTCTTGTGGTGTAACCCTAATTTCGGGGTATATAAGAAGAGAGGTGGCAGTGGGGACTCTTGTGGTGCAGTATGGGGGGGGAGGGAGGGTGAAGATTGTTGGTGATGTGAGGAGGAAAATTGGTAATTGGATTCTATCTTGGATTGCCGATCTGCGGCTCCGCCATGATCAAGTCGATGTCTTCAACGTTTCTCCTTTATGTTATTTTAATCTTTTAATTTGTGGCGGATTGTTGATTTGCAAGTTTGAAATTGTTTTTCTCATTGTTGTAATCATGTGTAATTGTATCATTGGTTTATAATCATAGTGGATTACGGGCTGCTTATCGCCGTCTTATTTTTCCACGTTGTTATTGGTGTCTTCTTCTTGTGGTTAATTGTTTGTGATTATGCCTGTGGGTTATCCATGTTGAATCAAACGACTTTGGGGAATCGGTGATCTTGGATTTTTAGCATTTGAAGTATTACGTTGCATGTGCAAGCTAAGTGTTTGTGGCTATTCCCCCGACATGTTTGTCATCCAAATTGTCCCTAGCATCACGTCTGTAAGTGGGAATGGCATGGCTTTTGTTATCTCTCCCACAAAAGATCCCACAGGAGGTCAGCCAAGGGAGGAAATCCCTTGGCTTCCTGAATTCTACCCACAATGCAACGCTTCCAATCACATTGTGGCCATTGCATTTGACACAGTGCCTGATCCCGAATTCCATGACAAGGAAGACAACCATGTCGGGATTGACATCGACAGCCTCATCGATGGATAGTTTGTGGGCATTTACGTACACGATGGAAAGCCAATACAGGTCTGGATCGATTATGATGCAAAGAAGCCACTGCTTAGCGTAACAATTTCCCCATTCGACGTTCCGCGGCCTAATCGACCTCTTATAACGTCCTCGATGAATCTTTCATCCATTATCTTGGACTCTATATATGTTAGCTTCTCGGCGGCAATCAACCTCCCCCATACCGCACATTACGTTCTAGGCTGGAGTTTCAAGGTGAATTGCCAGGCCGATCAGCTTGATCTTCAAAGCCTATCAATAGCTCCTAATTTTGCCAACACCAACATGCCACGAGGACATGGGCGAGCATACTTTGTTATTCCTCTAGTTGCTGCACTTGCAGCTTTTATCACACTGATAGCTGCAGGAGGTGCATTATGTATTTATTTTATAAGAAATGGTTATCTCATTTGGCTATTTGGGTCGTCGAATGGCGCCCATAAACCTCGAAAATTCTCCCGCAAAACTTAGAAAAGGGTACCGGTGAATTCAGCAGAAGTAACTTCCTGGGCCAAAGATGGTCCGGTAAGGTCTACCGAGGTGTGCTGCCAAAAACACAAAGCGAAGTTGCTGTGAAGGTGTGTTAAATTTCCTTATATTAATTATTTAAGGTGTGTTTTTAGAAAGAAATATAGAGCGTTTGAGTGCATTGTTTTGTCTATATATTGTCAACATATAAAATGACAACAGAATAGAAATTGTCTTTGAAAAAATGTGAGGCTGTTTCTAAAATGCTTCACAAAATGTTACAAATATATATATAT
>JAVDBV010087057.1:0-12662 GCA_032619315.1 Piper longum | reverse complement strand
TTCACACAAAGTGATCCCACTTCAAAATTTCATGTCTATCAATTTCTTATAAAAAAACACAAATAAATGGGGGAAATTTTCTTTTGAGTAGATTTTATATCTCATATTTACATCATAAATAACTCTTTATAAATTATAAGTAAGAAATTTTCATATATTTTATATATTTTTTCATGCCAACCAAATATCAGCAGAAAAGAATTGATCTTTCAATCAAATTACACAGACAATAGCTTTTTCTACTACATTTGCCCATCCTCTAACCTCCCATGTAATCGTTTTTAGTTTTAACCTGAGCTGACAGAAGAAGAGTAACCTTAAGCATTTGCTATTTTTTACCTTGACATATACCCACGTAGCATTATGATCATTTATGGACATGCAGTAATGCTATATTAGTGACAAATATACGCCGAAACTAAGTGGCACTTATAATGTTAAAACTTTTTTTTCTCTAAAACTCTCCAACTCGCCCTACTTTATAGTAAAAGCTATAATAAATTGGGGCGGCAGGCAGCGGCGGTGGTGGTGAAGGGGTGGAGGTGGGGGAGAAGGGGTGGTATTTTCGTAATTAAAAATTGACTCGAGTCCGACTTGAGTAAAAAATAATAATTAATTTCAAATAATTTTTAAAAAAATCTTAAAAAATATTAAAAAGTATTATAAACTATAATAATACAATAATATCAAAATAACATTAATATCAATTTTTTTTATATAACCGATTTGGACCGATTTCGATTCCGATTCCGATTGCGATTCTAATTCTGAGTGATTCAGACCGATTCTTGAACCGATTCAAGAAAACCGATTTTTGGTCGATTTAGACCGATTCCAATTCCGATTTCGATTCCTTGGAAAACTAATTCCGATTCTGATTCCGATTCACGCAACCATGGTTTAGAGGCAACTAAAGTGGATTCGGCTCCTCCAAATCCTTGTTAAAGTACACTTCTACTCACTTGACAAAACCTGATAGTGAGTCACGAATTGGAACCATTAATTTTCTAGTAGCTAGCAATTCGCACAACTTTAAAAAAAGAAAAGAAAAAAGACAAGTTTTAATGAAGAGGGGAGGCGTGTGGTGCAGCGCCGCGCCCATAGCGCCGGGCAGGAAAGGTAGGGAACTGATCTCGTGCCAGTGAGTCTGAAAAGGATGGCTTTTCCCTATCAGGATGTTAAATAGTTGGCAGCTACCCACCGCCACAAGCGACATCACGAAATCTGCATGACACTCCACATCCTCATTTTTTATTTTTGTTCCTTGCTCTGCTAGTCAGATTAGCTACCCTTTGTCACAAGATAGGGATAGAAAGTTCCTCTTATCCTCCCCCATATACATTTATTTCCACGTGACTTCCTCCTTTCTAATCAAGCCTGCTTCAATTTGACTTTACCATGAGATAATCTCTATTAACAAAATAAATTTGATTTCATTAGTGTGAGAGAAGAGCCCTAATTAGGGTTTTCTGTATCGGGTATTCGATTGTATCAAATTTTCAAATATCCGAAACGTGTTGGATTCATATGGTACATATCCGCCGCTACAATATCGTCTACTTTTATATTTGGGAAAATTCCTCTACAATTGGTAATCAAAATTGCACCATTATTGAGAAAAAGTTAGACAAAAACTAGAACAAAGCTTTTATTTGTTATTTCATTTTTCAAAAGCACGATTTTAGTTGAGTGGTAGATAAAAAATTCATAAAAAAGTGCAATCCCCCACGTAATAGTGCACTATATCTATGTTTTTTGACCGAAGGCGCAAGGGGGTTTTGGGTTTTCCTGACGCTTAGTCTAGAAAGGTTTTATGCATGTTTGTTACATGGAGCATATGCATATGCTAGGCAAAATGTCACTCTATGCACAACTTATATTACATATATATTTTAATTTTATAGATAAAATATTGTTAAATAATGAGATAAATTATAATAATATAGTATCTTAGATATAGATTATAATTGACGTCAAAGATAAATTATACTTTAATGAAAAAATAAATTAGAATAATTTGATTTATTTATTTTTATTGTATTTTAACTGTTTAATTTCCAACTTTTAGTCACATGCCACTAATATTGGGTTTCCCTTTTATTAATAAGAGTAGATTGGTTTCTGGCCGTGCCATGAGACGGAATGCCCTTTGGTTCTACATAACTTGCCATGCGCAACCGATAGGCAAAGTGTAGCAGATTGATGTATTGCAAATTGAATTAAGAAATTTGAGAGGGTGTGAACATTACTTGCTTGATTTTGATCCTGATCTGCAACGCATAGTTTGGTGATAAAGCCGACTCTGCCACATTCAATCATGCACTTGTCGAAATTCACATGATATGCCGCACTTTAACAGGAATGGGTATCTCAAGGCCGGAAGTAGGAGTCTTACATATACTGCAGAAACAAGGACTGGTTGCAGATTGATCACTATCAATTATCAATGCTTCTGGCTTTTCCATAGGATGTGCCTGAACATGTGATACGAAACGTTGTACATCCTAATAAATTGCCTGATATCACATTAATAGAAATTTCGTTTCAAGCGACCTGCATTTTTGCAATTGCTATTTCGTCTCGCAGTTTTACTATTGATTTGCGATCGGATGACAACTGCAAAAAAGGAGTTTTTTTATTGGTGTATCTGGAGAAGAATTTTTTTCTGTTCTTCCACTAGAAAAGAATTGGTTCTTCATAAATTAGCTGATCTTCCTCATTGTAAAAACAATTCTGCTATTCAGACGTTGATGACAAACTTTCCTCACCAACATGTTCAGTTGCTATCTCATCTGGATGGTAGAGGTGGTTTCTCTTGCCAGATAAGCGTACATGGATGGAGAATGTTAAAAACGAACGTCGGTCAAGCATTTTTTATATAAAAAATTTACTTCAACACTGATAAGGCCATGCCATGAGACGGAATGCCCTTTGGTTCTACATAAATTAGCTGACATTGCTAGAGCCAATAGCTGTTCCTGGTTCTAGTTAACAAAAGTCTCCTCAAGTTAACCATCGTGAGATAACCTGCTCCTGGTTTTCCGAGAAGAGTGATGAAATATAGGCCAAATATGATACTGCAAATAATTAATGGATAACTCAAATGGATGATTCTAGATCTAGCATCCATAAGTGTGTAGAAGACACATGAACTAAGATGTTCAAGAGATATCATTTTTGCAAAAGATTACAGGAGTCAGGGTCTAATATTGTAGAAGAGCTAGAATGGTTTCGAGGTCTATATAACGCCTTCGGTTTTCACGTTGAGTGAGGCTCACGAGTTGAGTTTTCGTAGGGGAGATTCTGTAGTTGAAGACTAGGTTATCCTATCTTCCATGTTGCTCAACTGCATTTATCAAGTTCCTCCTTGCATGTCAACTGTCCTGATCGTATAAAAGCTACCAACTTGTTTTAAAGCCTTCACCTCGCCCTCAAGAAAGAGCTAGCATTAGTGTTCTTCGGGGGCAGTGTCCTATTATTGAAGCATATAATAGTGTGCTCAAATCGCCTACATGCTTTAACCACCAATGACATAATATTGACATCGATTAATTGGATGTTACAATGGATATCATAGATACACAAGATGTCTCACTTGAATATGTTAGAGGCTGTCGCTTTGAAGTGATTGTGATAATTATTTTTGGATAGTAATATATATTTGCTGCTGTTTCAATATTGCTCATCTTGTTTCGATGCATGAGGAATTCTAGAGAGAAAAAAACCGTATCTGCTGCAAGGGGTGTAGTTTCTACTGCATGCAATGCTTCCTTTATATCTCTATATATCGAACCTTTACAAAGGTTAGTATCTGTTCAATGACAAGTTGCTACTTACCTCTACACCATTGCTTTCAATTTGAGGAAAAGAAGTTTGAAGTCTAATTTCAACAGGTAAGGGAAACAATTAGTTGTAAAACCATACCGAGTGAAACCCCATTTGGAATCTGAAACCGACATCAACTACTACTTCAGAAGGATTAAGTTACCCAAAATGTTTTAGCAGCTAATAATAGTTTAGTAACTAGATTTTGCGGCGGAAAGGATTCCCCTAGCCAAAATGTTAAAAGTCCACATGTATCCTCAGACAATTTTCAATTGGTATAAAATGCTATAATTTCACAACTGTTGCTAGATTTCGTGGCCATCCTTGCTACTCATTTTGTTATTTTTTAAATTTTTCAAGAAAATATTTAATGATAACGCACTTACATGGCTATCCCTATTGATTTAATTTATGACATAAGAGAATTGTAAAACCCGGCTCTAGTTTTGGTTAAAAATAAATCAAGCAATGGTTCGTGCCATCAAACCTACCCAAGCAGGGCTGGCATGGGGTTTAACCCATTAAATATTTTTAATATTATTTTTATTATTGTTCAAGATAAGGCTAGGTTGATTAAGTCTCGGATTAGTTGGATTAAAATTAATTTTTTTTGTTGTCGCGGATCATGCTTTTATCTTGGGTGAATGTTGGGGCCGTTGAGTTGGTGATTTTCTGGGTTTCAATTTTATCCCAACTAATCCTTCCCTGGGCTTTATAACGCTGTTAGGATAGGAGGCCAGGTCGCCCATCTCCTTACGTTGCCAGTCAGAAGATCACTTCTCCCCTTTGGGCATTCTTTTTACACCGGTATTCTTCTCTCTTTTATCTTGCATGCATGTTGTCCATGAAGTTGTTTTGTGATGTTTGAGGGTGTTGTTAATTGGTTGGGTTTGTGACAGCACGGTTGCTGGGTTTTGATTTTCTATAGATGTTAAGGTGCTTTGCAATGGGGAATTGGGTTGTACAGTATTCAGGCATGGAGTAGATCTGTATGAGGAACGAAACTAATAGATTAAAGCTGATGTCTTTTAGGCTATTAATAAAGGATTGATCAGTTTGTTTCAATAGTTCTATGGTGGTCTGTTGTATAATATGAGTTTATGCATGATTGAATTATTATATATATATGTAATACACACGCATGTATGTGGTGTCCGTACCTAGATGATTATATATGGAATTGGAATGTAAAACCACATGGTTTTTTTTTTCTTTAAAAAAAATTCCTTGTTGGACCAACCGATGGGCCAATCGAATGAGCTGGCCAAGACTTCTATTGGAATAGCCCATGGGCTTGGCCTATGGGCTGCAGGGAGTTTTTGAAGTAAAATTGTGTTCTAAAACTATTAATTGTGCATATTAGTTCCATGTGTTACAACTTACACGGCACCACAAAATATCTACATCACATATGTACCCCCTAACCATGTTAAAAAATTGACAATTCATTTATCAGCCTCATTGGACGTTCTTTAACACAAGCATTCATGTTACACAGATTAATTCCAACGTTAAAGCATATAAGTATTAATCCTAGGTTTGCTTTGGCCAAACGAGAAGGAAACTATATAATTGTTTACAAATTTGTGTGAGATCCCTTTAATATTAGCCTCACATTTAATATATACTAAGGTAAGATATTACTTATTAGTGACGACACGCTTATAGATCTTCAAATTAGGTTAAGTATTTTGAAATGATGATTTATCCTTGTCAATTTGTACTTTACCATTATTGGGTTTAGCTTGTTTCAAATGGTATCAACCAATATTAGATTGAATCTCTAATATTGTACTTTATTATATGTAGGTGATGAGTGTGAGATGGATGTGCCAATTTGGACGAAGGAGCAGCGAGGTCTCTTGTACACACATATTTACTGATTGAATTTCTAATATTGTGTTTATGATTTATTTACATTTAAATTGACTTGAGAAAATGTTAAGAGATGATAATATGCTGATGATCGAATGAAATGACTCGATGATATGCCGTGAATTGTGGAAAGAATGCACAGGTAGGCTAATACCCAAACTTGAGACAATAGATTACATTTTATGAATGAAATTATTGATAAGTCCATGTATAGTTGTATATATTGTTTGACAGGGTGGCCTCTAATTGCACTTTTAGGGGAGGTTCTATCTGTTTTTGTTTAGAATTCTTTTTTTGATTTTATCGCAACTTTGTTGATGTGTAAATTTATTCTATGTCATCCATGTAGTAGCATGTCGGAATTTTTGTACATTTATCTATGTATATAGAAAATCGCATCTTCATCTTAAGACGCCGAGAGTAGATCCAGGTCGGCTTAACCAAATCTAGTAGATTATAAAATGGTTCAGTCGCCGGTAGCATTTTCGGGTCGGTTCACGGGTGAGCCGAATCGGAGTGTTGCATATATATATATATATATATATATATATATATATATATTAAATCATATTATACATGGATATGTAAACTATATAAATCAGAAAGAAAAACACATAAACATGCAATGTATGCATGCAAGAAATGAGATAAGATATGGTAGACGACGTGACGAGCAAACACCAGTGAAGAAATCAGCAACAAGAAGGAGGAGGTCGACGGAATAGAAGAAAGATGAGCAAAAGGAAAAGGAAAGAAGAGGAAGAAAAGGGAGTCGCAGTGGTTGTGTAGCCCTCCCCAATCCCCATGCATCCTCAAAACCTTAAAGAGTGTGCACCCTAACTCCACCCTGATCCCAAGCCTTTGAAATCCAAACTCTCTTCCAATAACACTAAGTGCACATTTCTCTTCATTTACTCTTCTACCCCCTCACATATTTTTTTTTCATAATTAGACTGTTCGGTTTTCTTTCATTCTTATCGGGTTTCAGCTTTTCTTGTGTTGTGTGGTTGATTTTAACCCCATAATAATTTTATGAGCTCATTAATAGTTACTTAATTTGAAATTACGATGATGCCGATATTGATGATGATAATAATTTGAAATTAGGATGATGCCGATATTGATGATGATAATGATGATCATAGTGATGATAATGATAATAATAATAATAATAATAATAATAATAATTATTATTATAATTTTTACTTATTAAGAAATATTAAAGTATAATTTTACTTTGATTTAGAATTCTATAAATATTAATAAATTTTAATGTATTTACAACTATATTACTCAAATAAAGTTTGTTACTTAATAATACACAATTTAGATTTTACAGATTTTTATTTATTTATCTATATATTATTATTTATTATTTAGAAAAAATTAAAGTATAATTATATCCAAATTAAAAATATTTAAAAAATAAATTCTAATTAATTATTTAAAAAAATTAATTGTTAAAAGTAAAATTAATCTTAATATTTGTACAACCATATACTTTATAATTTAATAAATAATTTTTATTTTATTTAAAAGTAGTATAGTAATATTTTATAATTAATTTTGTATATTTTTACACATATTGTTAATAAGTTTCAAAAACCACACATTGTGCGAGCCTTTGGCTAGTATTAATGAAAAGGAACCTCAATATTTGGCTCTGATTAAAAGTAAGCCAATTAGTCAATTAAATACAATTAAAATAAAAAATAAAAAATTAAATTTTGATAATTTATATTCTCATTAATTTATAATGTGCTTTTACTTTTAAAGTCAATTAGAGTCTATATTTAAGATATTAAATTTTTATATTCTATCTCATTATTCAACAAGAATTTATATATAAAGCTTAAAGTGATATATAGTATATATCAGTGTACAGCGTCATATCTTACCTAGTAAAATTTCAAGCTTAACCATACAAATTAACCAAGCCAGAATTAACTTTCGGGCATCAAGATACGTTTCAGACGTGGGTGATTCTCATACGAGATTCCCAGCATATCATAAGATTCTCGGTCTTGAAAGTCTGTGCTTTTCCAAATCCAGAAAATAGACGGGATTCTAGTATTTGTCCTTGGGACAAATACTTTGATGCATACCTCTTCTGGTTGATCTATACCATACTGTATCCTCGTAAAATAATATACGCTAGCTAACAACCCGCCAGGCGCTGCATCATAAGCACATTGGGAACGTAGATAATTGTAACCATATGCATATAAAATGACAGCAACGGAGTACCAATCCTCCGGCTTTATTTGTAAAGTCTCTATTCCTTGGTAATCGAAGCCCAAAGATCAATGAACTAGCTCTTGTTTGACTAGCCAAGCAGATAAACGACCCTGCATCTTCTTGATCTCTCCAGCATTTGTACGAATATTTTAAATTTACGATGAAATTTTTGAAGATTGATCCGCCACTTGTTATTCTGCACAAACAAATTCCAACTTACCTAATTTACTAATTCATAATTAGGTACTAAACTTTTGTATTTGAAAAAGTTTTCAGAGGCTATTTCTGGCGTAGATGAAGATTGAGAAAGTAATCCTTGATTGTAATTTCCAATATGAATACTGCGCCCAACATGAGACTTGTGAACATGAAACTTGTGATTGGTAGTAAAATATCGATTTTCCTGTTGATACCAAATTCTATCTTCATAAATTTCTCGAGAGACCTTCTTACGAAATTTCGTTATAGCATCCATAATTGCTTCTGGTTTAGGCGGACAGCCCGGCAAATAGACATCTACAGGAATTAGCTTATCGACTCCCCGAACAGTACTAACCCATAGGTGTAGGCTTGACTAACCCTTGCACCACTAGTGTTCGTTTAAATCCCGAGCCCAATCCTAGCTAGTCAAAGTCAAGCCAAGCCCACTGACAATATCGCACCAAGCCGATCAACAAAACCTAGCAGACCCGTAGGCAAAACTCTCATTTAACGTGTGACGCAAAGATCGATACGTCCTCACGGGAATAAATAAAATTATAATTTAACGCATAAGTAGAAACTGGGTAAATGCAAAGATAAATATCTCATTTGTCAGGAAAAATTTTCTCTTACATTTTCCGGGATTTTACAGTATGCTAGCTAGGTTACATTTTTAAATCAAACAATTCTAAACCTAACATGGAAGGAGAATTTCTAAACCTAGCTTTTCATAATGTTAAATTATTATCCCAAAATAGAATCTTAAAAGACTGTACTTGTAGAACTTATGAACTGTCAATATGGAAACAGTTGATAACACGTAATTGATTGTCTATGTTTTCGAGATTGAGGAGTTTGTATCTTAAAGAGAAATAATTACTTTCTCTGGCATCACTGACAACCTCTGATAAAGCTTAATTTGGGATAGGACTAAGAGAACGTATACCGATGTTGCCTCTTTGTGGCAAAAAATATCACACAAATAGACACCAAGCCAACTTCTATTCTATTATATGCAACAAAATTAGTAACACATGACGCTGCATGCAAGTAGCCAAATGACAGCTAAGTTACCGACAATCTCTACGTCTAAAGTAGCTGGAGGCCAAATGAAACAAACTTATAAAATGCCAATTATCGATGTGTGATGAGGTCCAGCTTGAACTCGAATTTGACTATCATATATGGAGTATAACTGCAGTCAATAAATTAATTCAGTTTGATACAGGCCACGCCATTAAAATTATTTGAAACGTGAAATATCTATCTCTATGTGAAAAGGGGTGGTGCGGCATAATAACATAAGATAGATTATTAAGTAGTGAGTCAGTAACAAATATAGATAATTACATATCATAAGTTACATATATGTTGCATATATATGATTATAGCTGGCTCGGGTGACCACCCCTCCACGCATAATTTGAATTTGGCATATATTCATAATTACTAAAATACTAAATTAATTATATTATAGAATAAATTGACTTTTTTCTTTTAATTATATAATTTAGTATTTTTAGCACTAATAAAGAATTGTCCCCTCAGGTGCGAGTATGGTTGAATACGTTAGAGTCGTGGATAACTAAAAGACTCTGTTATTAGATTCTTGATTTTTTTTATTTGTTATTATATATAAGTTTGTTTGCATGGTACTAGAGTTTTGGTTCCGTTCATGGACCTTAGTTGATTCGAGTATAGGATGACTTATATTTTACTTCATGGTATAGCGGTGGAAGCCTCAATTGATTCAAGCATGGGATGTCTTATATTTTACTACATGATATGAGTTAGAATTTGGAACCATAACTATTAATTTTGAGTAGGGATTTATTTATGGAGTTAATAATTAATAAAAAATCTGCTTATGAGGTACTTAGTTTTTGTTGTAACACTTGCCCATGGCTCAAAACGGGCAGGTTGTTACACACACTCTCGAGTCTTTCCTGGTGTTTATCACTTTAATTTAATTGGTATATCTCTATGCAATTAAAATCAAAGCAACACATTAAACATAGCCCTTATGGATGCCTTAGGTAAATAAGTATATATATGTCTTATTTAGGAATCATAACCATAAACTAAGGTTATCCTATCTATGACAAATTTGATTTCTTTATCTCTACATAAAATCAAATCTCTTGAATTACATGAATTAAAAAAAGATAGAATAAACAATTCATCGACACCAATTAAATAGAGGGAAGAAATAAACTTTATTAAGTATTGCAATCAAAATCCATTAGAATCCTAAACAATGAGTCCACTCCATAATACGAATTAAAAACTCCACAAAATTCATTGCAACAATCACAGAAGTCATTACAAAAGAAGAAAATGAAGAAAATATAATAAAGAAAAACTCTAGAAAAATTCTTTTCTTGAAAGATCGCTCTTCTTCGTCTTTTGAAAGCTCATAGGGTTGCAGCTTCCAATTTTGTTAAAAAGCTCCCCGTCCTATCTTAGGTTAGACATATTATATCTTAAAAAACTAGTCCAACTCGGCCCCACCAAAATAACTCACATATCGGTATTTCACCGTTTGAGCAAAGGCTCAACTTTTTCGAACAAAGGCCCCAAACATCATCTGGGTAAATGGAATGGATCACTTTGTGTTTAAACAAATATCTGATTTTTCATGAACAAAGGCACCAAGTACCTAACAATTTCCATACATTTTGCAACTGTGCCATGGCTCCAAATTTCTGAACAAAGCCTCAAGACACTTAAAACTCTCTAAAACCTCGTTCAAATCGGCAACTGTTGCTCCATCCAATCAAAGCAAGTTCTCGTCAACACATAAAATACAAACTATTAACTAAGAGATAACGTATCTTATTTACGAATCATAATGATTAACTAAGGTTATTCTATCTATGACAAATTCGATTTCTCTTTCTCTATGTAAAATCAAATCTCTAGTATTGCATGAATTAAAATAAGATAGAATAAAAAAATTCATCAATACCAATTAAATAGAGGGAAGAAATAAACTTTATTAAGTATTACAATTAAAATCCTTTGGAATCCTAGACAATGAATCTACTCCATAATAGAAAATAAAAACTCAACAAAATTCATATCAATAATCATAGAAGTCATTACAAAAGATGAAGAAGAAGAAAAGATAGTAAAGAAAAACTCTAGAAGAATTCTTTTCTTGAAAGATTGCCCTTATTCTTCTCTTGAAAGCTCCTAAGTTGCTGCTTCCAATCTTGTCAAAAAAAAGTTCCCACCCTCTCTCTCTTGTTAGACGCATTTGTATCCCAGAAAAATATCTAATAAAATAGCCCCAAAATATCTGATAAATGCAATGATTTCATTATTTATTTAAAATCTGGTAAAATAATCCTAACTCACCTAAAAGAAATGGTAATTAACTCAAAACTAGCTAGAGCAATATTCAATATGGACAAAATAATAACTCTTTTAAAGAGTTATCAATATGCCTATCACGTGTGGAGTGTGGATTAGTGTTGCTAATGGTTCGGTTCAGCTAGGGTTTGGTAATACCCGAACCCAACTTGATAATAGGTATCCTAACCTGAACCTAAATATCTATGTAAGTATTTTTCTTTAAAATCTAATTTTGCAAACCCAGACCCTAACCAAACTCAAACCTATAATAAATATATTACATGCATTTATATAAAATGCACAAAAATTTAAATATCTTCTGATAATTATAAGTCTTACTTATACTTAAAAATAATATATTTTAGAATATATAGTTTTCAATAATATAATAATATATGAAAAAAATTAAAATTTAAAATAACAAATTAAATATTTTGGGGCCCTTATATAGTTGGCTTTTTAAGATCGGAACTCGAAGAAGATATGAAATGGGTACTAATAAAACACAGACCGGTAGAGCCCAATCCTGATATTTTGAATCAGGACAGGTTGAGTATCTGATTTATTCAAACGTGTTGGCAATCCTAATGTAGAAATTTTATAGACCAAAACAATCTCAACCTAGGAATCTGAATGAAAATAATTAGTATCAGCAACAACTACATTTAATGTGAATCCTAAGTTAAAAAAAATGCAATTATGTGATCTACATGAATGAATAGATTTGAATGTTGTTGTTATTCTCATAGTAGATGTTACTCATACTGAGACATGTCATTATGAATTTACTATAGTCACATTCATTTATGTGCCTTTAGCTGAACCGAGGTAATTTTAGGCTTTATTAACATGTGTTTTTCATTTTTTTTCTTCACATTCCTCTCAGTTGTGCCAAAAAATGAAAGTAATCCCTTTGCGAAGCCACCAGAATGTGGCTATAGGTACTGACTTCGCTCAAAATTTCTAAAAGCTGACCATCAAACAAATACGTGAGACACGTAAATCAAGAAGTATCAATGGCTTACTGCTAAAAAACAAACAAGCACTTGTTTTGAAAAGGAAAAACAAATACCGGAGACACATAAATCAAGAAATATCGAATATGGCCTATAAACAAACAAACGCTAGCCCCTCTACCTAATATATATATATATATATATATATAT
>JAVDBV010087042.1:11156-22941 GCA_032619315.1 Piper longum | reverse complement strand
TACCTCTCAAAACTCTTTAGGAGATAAATATACAAATTTAAAATACACGAAAAATGAAAACAATACATTCATATACGAAATCAAAATTCTTAATTCAAAACCGGTAAAAACATACCTTTAACGGTAAAAGGATGAGTCACTTAGAGTTTTTTCTCACTCCAAATCCTTCAACCCTTGTTGAAAAACGTCTTGATCAGATAAGTATAGATAGAGAGAGCTTAAAGATTGAAGAAAGAAAAGAATAGAAGATGGGTATGAACTCTCCCATCTAAACCCTTTAAATAGTAAGAGAAAGGAATCCTTCCTAATAATACATACCTAATTTTTATTTTAAAAAAATCAATTGCTCTCCTAATCCTTCCAAAATTCAACCACTTGAAGATGCTCCCAATATTTTTAATATTTTTCTAATAATTCAATACCTCATGCCTTACATCATCCAAACCATAATAATTAAAACAAGATTAACTTATTCATTTTACCAGACGGTTACACTAGTAAAAAAAAATGACGTGCATCGTAAAAATTTATTTATTTTACAATAAAGTAATATTTATGAATTGTTCCTATCCATATAACCTTTCCCATCTAAATAAATTATTATTATTGTTATTATTATTATTATTATTATTATTATTAATTTTTTTCGGGTCTTTACAAAAATGGATGCTAAGGAATTAATTAGGTAAACTAAGTAATTATTATAATTTAATGCAACGTAGTATAGGAAAACTTATGTTTGATTGATATATGATGTGGTATATGTATGCTATAGGATGTTTGATGCATCATTCGGATAGCATGCGTTAGTTTTAGATTAATGTATAGATACAGAGTAAGAGTTCGTCGCTTAGGCACGTGGAAATGGTTGAAGCTTTTTTCAGGTCCGTTTAGGACTCATTTCCCGTTGTACACTTTATTCTATTGTGTATTGTTTTATCACTTGCATGACGGATTAAGTGACATTTTATTGGATCTCACTTAACCTGGGCTATTTAATCACTCGATTTTTCGGATTAATATCCCCCAAAGATGAGATCCATCGAGTTTGTTCTCGAACTTTAGATCCAGCTCACAATGTGTTTAGGCTTATAATATTGAAATCTCTACTCATGCCTATGTATATAGTTTTTGTATTTTTAGTGAGATGTGTGACTAGGAAAATTCGACAGCCGTGCTACGCGAGTGGGTATGTGTCCATTGATAGCGGGATTTAGATTAGTAAGTGGGCTTGTTCCGATCTCGATGGATCCTGACAACTCCCATTTTGCGTTCCTCGTACGTGGAGAAATGTGGATGTTTACGAGTATATTTAATACAAAAAATGAGAAAATACTGAGAGAGACATCAAATCAGTCAGTTCAAAATGCTATCGGGTCTACAACCTAGTGGCTCCTTAGTAGATGTCATATGAGTGTTCATGAAAAGTATATAAATATTTTTATTTAAAATGAGAGTCAGCTCTTATTTATTAATTTGCTATGTAGTTATATTTATAGACCATTAATATTCATTACTGGTGTTTATATATATATATATATAAAAGTGGAGATTAAATATAGGATATGTTGACTTGAATGGAGGAGCAATAACTTTGGTTGTTTTAATTGTCTTGTTTTGTTAATTATTTTGGTTTATACAAATAGATGTGCACACTGAAATATATAATTATTTTTTTTATCAATTTTTATCGTAATTATTTTGTTTTGTATGTAATATCATATTAAGATTCGGTGTATTCATTCATGTATAATAATTAATATTTTTTATATTAAAATACCAAGAATAGATCCATTTAGATACGTCGCAAACCGGTTTGGTTCGCAAGCCGAGACATAGGTCATACCATTTAGACGAAAGGACTATTATGACCCTATTTTATGGACCCACATACGTAGTATTGTATGGGCACTTAAGTCAAATAAAATAATAAATATAAACAATTAAATTAAACCTAAAACCCCTGGTTCTTCTCGTCCGCAGCTCCTCTCCTTTTTTTACAGCCGCTGGCGATACCCCTCACGACCGTCGGCGGCATTTCGTATCGCTCGTCATCTGCTTGTCCTCGAAGTTTTAGTTTGATCAGGCGATATATTTTCTCTTTGGACGTTGAGGTATGCTTTCGAGGAATTGCTAATATTGTGTATGTTGCTCTTCATGTAATTGGCTTAGTGATAGGTTTTTGTGATGCGGCTGTTCATGGACATGATGATTCATCGTTTTATTAGATGTATTTTGGTGGTATTTATTGTTAGTTGTGTGAGAGGGCTACCTGTTGTTCATAGTAAGGTGGTGGGAATGATTTACGCTTGAATCCGTTGAATTGTTATGATTAAGCGTTTGCCAATTTTTGCTTATGCTATTGTGATTCTATTTCTCTTGATTTTAGTGGTTTGCGCCTAGTTTGGGTGTTATCTCCTCCTCCGAATTAAATTCAATGGGGAAGAAGAGGAAATCATGGCAGTCGTCTCAACCTCCCCCGCAGAGGGGCCCCTTCCAATCCAACGAGTTTGAGTCCCTCCCCTCTCGCAAGCGTTCTCACCCACCCAAGCATCACCACCAAGTGGAGGAAAAGGTGCAACAAATTGTTGTTGTTGTTGTTGTTGTTGTTGTCAATTTGCTTGGTTATTGTTGCGGACGAGGTTAACTTTGGAGGATGCTTGATCGCTGACAACTTTTTTTATGGTATTTTCTTCTTATTTTTGCATTGGCAGCGGATTTCATCGAATTTGACAGCGAAGATCTTGAAGGAAGCTATAAGCCAGCAGAAGGAAATTGAAGAAGAGGATAAAAAGAAGGATTCATTTTACTCTATTGCTGAAAACACCAATCTAGCTCCTGAGGGAGAAGGATCTGATGAAGATGCTTTTGAAGGGTATTCAGATAGCCACAGTCAGTGTGATGGTGACATTGTTAGTTTGTGTGGGATTTTGCTTCTTCGATCTTTCCTACATTATGTTAATGGTTATATGTTACTTTTTTGTTTTCAATATTACTTTTTAGGTATTTATTATATCCATCAGATTCATGTTTAAGCATTATGTTGTTGAAAGTAAGTCATTTGCAATTATGTTACACTGACAAGAGGGACTGCCTTAATACGAGCACATTTTATTAATTAAGAGCTATAGAGTGATAGACTTGATTCTTTTTACACACTAAGCAAATTGCCAAATTATTTATGCATAGATGAACTGCTCATGGTAATATAGGAGGAACATATTGGTTTAGGGGCTTGTCTTTTCCACCGCAAGAAGTGGAATGAAGTAAAATAATGTGATAGTCTTACCTGACTTTTAACTTTGTGCTTCAGCAGCAGATTGATGAAGAGGATGAGAAAATACTGGAGTCATTTTTGTCCAAAAACGTAGGTCCTCAGAAGACATTGGCTGATGTTATTATAAAGAGGATTAAAGAAAAAGATGCAGAAGTCCAATCGGGTATCATAAAAACTTTAATTGACTTTGATAGTTTATTTTCATGTAGATTTATTTATTTCTGCTTGTTTGTTTGTTTTTATTACGTCAACACTAGTTTGATCCTTTTGCTATTAAATGGCAGATATTCGACCTCTTCCGAAATTTGACAGCAAAATTATTGAGCTTTACAAGGGGTATGTTGCCAAGATGAACACTACAAAGGCTTTTATGATTCAGTGTTATACCATATGCAATCTAAAAAATTTAGAGAATGTGTAAAGTACTTATTCTAATTAATAATGTCCATTGTAGAAGCTGCCATTTGTGTTATAATTATTTTATCTAATGTGTGTCAAATATGTTTTTAACAGAGTTGGGGACTTATTAAGTCGGTACAAAGCTGGTAAAGTACCTAAAGCGTTTAAGCATATTCCAAATTTGATACCTTGGGAAGAAATTCTATATGTGACGGAACCGGAAAAGTGGTCCCCTAATGCTTTATATCAAGCTACAAGGATATTTTCTTCCAATTTTGAAGTGAAGAAAGCCCAACGTTTCTACAATCTTGTGCTGCTTCCACGGATAAGAGAAGATATTCAAAAAAATAAAAGGCTTCATTTTGCTCTTTACCAGGCATTAAAGAAGTCTCTCTACAAGCCTGCAGCCTTCCATAAAGGGATTTTGCTACCTCTTTGCGAGGTAAGGTGTTCCACCTTTAATGACATATTTGACTGGATTGTGTTGTGGTGATGTTTATTTTTTTGAGTTCTTCCTATTCTCCCTTCTTACTTTGTCAAATTTACTTGCAACATACTTATTATTAGGTTGGTAATTGTTTAAAGTATGAGTATTAATATTATGACGAAATGGCTTTTCCCATTTTTTGTTAAAAAAATTAATAACTTTTGGAACCTATTTATTACTGAGACCATATTAGTATGTTGGTATCTCTCATCTTTCGTCTCTCATCTTTCTGGCGTCAAAGATCTGATTGATTTTTTTTTTCGGTGATTGCCAGGGTGCCTTTTAAGCGATCTCAAAAACTTACTAAATATCTTAGTATTTGTCTTATTTTTTTCTTCCAAAATAATGATTCATTTATTGAGGATTGTGGTTTTTTGTTTTGATGACATTTTTCCTGGATATTAACCCTTCAATGTGTAATGGTGAACCTTGATTATGAATAATAATTATATGTAGACCGTGAGTAGACTCTTTCATTGTTGAGCAAATTTCACAGTTGCTAGATAGGTTATTTTTTGAAACTTTGATATTTAGAATATATTTCTAAATTATATGAAGGTATGTGAGTACCTACTTTCCAATTTCAAGTGTGCTAAGATATCTTAAATTTCTTAAGTAAAACTATACCACAAAGCATGAGAGTGGGCAGAGAAAATAAACTATTAGTAGATGTTTATTTGATACATGGTAGTTCTGTATCAGCTAAGTTTAAGGACTTACTTCTTAAATGGACCTGTTGATTGGGCCCGCTGAAACAGAAGGTATGGATGACAAGGTGGATGAATGTGTATAATAGTTGGACAAAAGAATATTAGACAGAGAGGATAACTGAGCCAAGCAGTAGGAGGAAAGATAGGGATAAAGTTGTACAAACTATGCTATCTCGTCAACAATCCAAATAAATGTTAAAGAGGATTTTTATGGTGTAGCCGTACTTGTAGAAAATTAGCTTCTAATTATGCTGAAAATCGTAGTATAACAACGAGAGTAAATTTTAAAAAAGAAATCCTTACAGAAGATTTCTTACAAGAGAAGACTTTTTAACATAACACTACGTGCTATGCTCTTGCCTTGGTGTCTAATCATGAGGGAGGGTAAATTAAACATTTTAAAGTTTGAACATAATGTTAATAGTAGCCGTACCTATATGTTAATCCATGATGTAAATATTACTTATTAAATGCCTTGGCCAAAAACTGGAAATGAAAAATGAAAGAGCAACTGTTTTGGGGAATAGATAATTTGATGTGTTTCTTGAATTAATTAATAATATCTAAAAGTGAAAGATCTGGTTTCAATTATTATCATGTTTCAGTTTTAGATAAATGTTATTTATCATCCTTGCTGTAGCTTTGAATATCCATTTTTAGGCTTGTTATTGATGAAAGTGCAAAATTTTTTGACATTGGATTTATCTAATTCAATCTTCTATTAACAGTCGGGAACTTGCAGTTTAAGGGAAGCTGTTATTGTTGGCAGTATTATTTCGAAAGTCTCAATTCCTCCACTTCACTCTAGGTGATTGACTGCAAGTTTCTATTTTTCAATCTGAACTTTGTTGCGGTTTAAGAATGTATTGTCGAATTTATTTAGACATATCTTTTAGGAAGTTCTAACCCTTTTTTTTAACAGTGGTGCTTTGATGATGCTCTCAAAGATGGAATACTGTGGCACAACTAGGTACGATTTTTATGAATATTGTCATGAATTTTTGTGGCATTTTGTGATGGATTCACTTTTGTGACAGCTACTTCATAAAACTTTATCTGGACAAGAAATATGCATTACCTTACCGGGTGCTGGATGCTCTTGTTGAACATTTCATGAGGTTTCTAGAAGAGGCAAGAATTATGCCAGTTATTTGGCATCAGTCGCTTCTTACGTTTGTGCAAAGGTCAGGATGTTTACTATATAATTTACACTTTCTATTTGTCATATAGCGCATTGTGCATGATGGCATATTTAATTGGGCTGAAGTCATAGAATAACTTTTTAAGTATAGAAAGATGGAGAGCTTGATTCTTTTACTCAGTAACAGATTTTCACTCTGGGTATGAGGCAATCTCACCCAGTTATATCCAAAGCGCATACTTGCTTACCTATAATTACCAATCTTTAAGCAAACAATTTAAGCTACTGGGGAGAAACTAATAATAATACAATAGATTGGAAACAAGTTATTAATATTGTAGAAGAACTGAAAGCAAATGAGGTGAGGACGCAAACTTTTTTATTTTTTATTTGGTCAATTGACCTTTTTTCATTTCAAGTACCTCAATGATGGAACTGTTTGAAATCCATTATCTTACACTTTTTACTTAAAAGTGTCCCTAGCAAAGCTGCACTTTTCTCAAAGATCTGTCTATCCCATGAAGCCACATAGAGGTTTCACTTCTCTGTCTCCCTGGAGATTTTAAATTACAATTAGAAGAGAAGAAATAGTTTTAAAGTTATACAGTGCTATGAAAAATAAGGTTGTAAAGAGAGATTAAAATAATAATAAATTGGTTATAATTTCAAAGGGATAAGGCGTTTTTTTTTTTTTCTAATTCCGGGAGGGTTGGGATGTTGAAAGGAAGTGTGGAGTCAAACTGCAATAAAATTAACTTGTCATAGTTAAAAGGCTGAGATTTTAGACTGTTGATAGGCATGAACAAGGATTGAAATGAAGGATATGTCCCCATTTGTCATCGGTTATTTTGTTACAGTGCTATCATGGGTTTTAGCAGGCAAACATAAGTATTACTCCATGCAGGATCTTATGTGAAAATTTGAATTTAAGGAATTCCATAAAAAAATTTAAGTCTCTTCGTCAACGTAACATAAAAGAATTAACACATGAATCTCATATCGCTGCCATTATGTAACAAATATATCATTAGCATGCTTGATGATGCCATGCATTTTTATTTTCTTCCTTTTTGTTTTCCACGAATTTAATGAATGTATGCTTTTGTTGCCTTCTTAAATTTGACTATTCCAAGAAATAATTCTTGTAGGTACAAAAATGAAATTACAAAGGAGGATAAACTTAATCTAGATCAACTAATTCAGTATCAGAAGCATCATTTGGTAAGACATTGGTCTTGTTCCATAAGTTTTGGATCCTAAGAAATGACAATTCACAAAGATGGTCATCTTTCTTTGTCAGGTTACTCCTGAAATACGCAGAGAGCTCAAAAATAGCCACAATCGTGGTGATACTGAAGATGATCTTATGTCTATCTATATCCTTCATTTCTTTTTTCTGTTACGTAATAAGTTCAGTTCTAGTAGTATAACAGATAATTTCCTTTGCAATTATCAATTAAAGTATACATGGCACTCGACGCAAGAATAAATCTACTTTTTTAACATATAGAGAACATATTTGGATGCTTAACATGTTTGAGCTCATTTGTGGATGTGTTTGTGCATTGCCTATTTGACTATTTGAGAGACTGGGAACGGGTGGGGACGGGGTGGAATAATTAGTAGTACTATTTGACTATTTGAGAGACTGGGAACAAATTTGTGGGAATGAATTGGATGTAGTGTAAGGCTTGAAGGAGGAGCCAATTGTTCAATTTTATCTTCTCTTTTCCTTAACGACTTTTACCGTCTCCATTCTCTATTATAAACAAACCTATTGAAGAAGATATATGGGATATTCCAGAAGTTCCTATGGAGGAAGACTGAGTAGTTGTGAACCCCACCGATCTCATGAATGTCTGGTGAGTTTTATGTGTGCATCAACTTTGATTTTTCTTCTTGTTGCCGGAACAAAAATGGCAAGCCGATATTTTTCCTGTTTTATGTTCAAGCAGTTGAATCTCTGGAACTACTCGTGTCTTTTCCTCTTGGCTTATGTGTCCTTTTATGTATCTTCCTTTGCTCGCCCTTTTTGTTGGCGATCAGAAAGGGCAAATGCAATTTGGCCGTGTAGAGGAAAATGCCAATTATTTGAAAATTTTTGTTTTGTTTTGTTTGAGTATGTGATGCGGTACGAAGATTCCTGTGTTTTCAATTTATTTTGGAGTTGATTGCTTTTTCAATTTTTTATTAGAAGTCACGGACAAATAATTGAAGTTTGGGGTTAAGATTAAGCGGTAATTTTTGACTTTGTCAACTTTGGTTAGAGATCTTGGGTTCTAACTCTGAGGGATCTGGACAGTTGATCTCTTGAATCTCTCATAATTGGTTATTCATTTATCATTAAATTGAGAGAATTGGTTCATTTGTAATGGGCGGGCCTGGTTTGATGAATTGAACTTTCTACCTTTTATTCTTGTTTCTTCCTTGCTTGGAACTTTCTAGTGGCATCATAGCCAAGTCACCGTTGACATCAGCGTTGATTATGATCTTGCTTCTGTTTTCCAGTCCAAAGTTTATGTGATCACACTATTTTGTTATCATCATCATCACAATTTGTCCAAGGATAAAAGTCTGCCATTTATCATCCACCCTACCTTCAGCCATCCCGGATACCATCCTGTAGCACTGCTGGAGACCACTATCATTTCATTCCTTCTCACTGCTCACCGGCCAAAATGGCTCATTATAAAAGGACCGATCCTCTAAATTCAGTGATAAAGGAATAAGCTGCTATGCTTGTTTAGTGATGACGGTGTATGCTTTTGATAAAGGACTGACCCTCTATATCTCCCTCGCTTAAAACTATTTGTTATAAAATGAAAGAGGGCATACTTGTGTGTAGTGATGATGTTGTTGACAGGTTTATTCTTTCTAAATTGGTGATATTTAATGTCTGAGCAGATTACACTTTTAGTGTGTGTGTTTGTGTGTGTGTGCACTATGTAATAACCTCGTGTTTGGATGCCTAGAGCGTCCATTTTTTGCAGCTTAGAAAAGGTTGTGGTGGAATGCAATTTTGCTGTTGAGCAAGCGACTATGTACTTGCAGTTGTAATTTATTGTCTTCGAACAAATAATCAGTGTATTTGGAAGCAAGGCAAACTTTTCTCCGTGTGATGTTTTTCTTAATGCTGAGAGAGGTGCTGTAGAAAAAAAAGTTTATGTGGAACGTAAATATAGTCAATATGTAGTTTTTATTTTATTTTTTCTCCTTTCACCTTTTTGACAAACCAAATTTGGTTTGGACTAGCCGGAACTTCTATGTCGATCTCGAGTTGTGTTTACCCTTCAGAATTTAGGGGCAAAGTTGATGTAGCATACATACAATTCCAGCTTTTAGTACAGGTGAAATTTATGTTGGTCATTGTAGGATTTTCTGTTTGGTGGGTTGTTTGTAACTCAGCGATAATCTCGTCGAAAGTAGATTTTGCTTAAAACTTGATGGTAAAATGAACTAGAATCTTATATTAGAGAATAACAGCTCAATAAATTTTATATTAGCCAAAAATAGTCTGGTTTGGTTTAATCGAAAATCGAATTGAACTAAATTTTGAATATAAAAATTATGTTTGGTTTTTGATTTTTGATTTTTGATTTTTGATTTTTGATTTTTGGTTTGGTTTAATTGAACTGAACTTAACTTTGACGATTCGATTTTTGATTCACCTAATTATGTTCAAATATAATTAAGTGAGCTGTTATTCAGTTGACTAATACAATAATTTGGTGAAAATTGAAAATTAAATCGAACTAAACTTTGAAGTTTGAATAAGTAATTTGGTTTAATTCTGAAATAGTTTGGTTCGGTTTGGTTTTTGATTGGCCTCTAGAGAAATTGGTTTTCTTATTGATATTTCAAATCGGAACTGAACTAAATTAAATTAATTGAAATAATTGAATTTTTTAAAAAAATATAAAATGTATATTTTACATTAATTATTATAATATTATAATACTTTTATAATGAATTTTATTTGTTTAATATGATATATATTTAAAATTATTTATTAAACGATTATGTTTGTTAAGATAATAATATTATATTAATTAAATAATGAGAAAATTTATTTTTTATATAATTTATTATCTAATTTGAAACTGATTAGGTTTGTTTCAGTTTAATTTTAAAGGTAATTCGGTTTGATTTTGGGGCACCGACCACCAAAATAATTCGATTTGGTTATGAACTAATTGAATGCTGACCCTAACCAAAAACGCTAGCTATGCGGCTTGCATTTGCTATGTAAAAAAATCATTATTATAGAATTTTAATGGGAGCGAAGGAAGATATGTTAGAATATATTTTTTGCTGCAACTAATAAATCTTTTCTTTTTAGGTGGAAGATATCAGTAGCAAAAAATTAAAATCTAAATCAAGTGATTGTCTAAGCAATAATAATTTTTTACTTGTGTTAAGGAAGATGCCCATGATTAGTCAAATATTGAGTAGGGATTAAGGTGTTTAAAGTTTCGAGCCTTTTTGAAGGAAGATTGGATGAGATAAGGATCGTCCCCATTGAATTATTTGACATGATATGAAATTTTTGGCTACAAAGGTCATTTGGACTTGGCTTCTCACATAATGTGTGTGGTAGCAATATAACCGAGCCAAAAACACCTTGCGAGGGAATTAGTCTTAACAAAAACCATGGGCTTAATTTTTTTTATTCCAAGCATGAGCTTGTTAGGATTAGGATTTTGCGTATTAATCTTAGTATGCAAACTTTACATTTGTGCCACATGGCTTCTCATTTTAGGCATTCAGGCCATGAAAAAAATTCACGAGCTTTACTTTAAAATAATTAGTTATTTTAGTTGACTAAAGAACTCATAATTATATTAATCATTACCTATTTCATACAGGGATGGGAAAAAATTCATTAAAATACGACTAATACAAACAAGATTAAATTTGATAATTAATTATCAACTCGAGAGGAATTTTTTTTTTAAAAGTCGCTTTTGCAATATATCTCATGGACTCTTTCTTGGTGTCATGGGGAAGGCTATTAACACCTTAAGAAGATTTTTTTAACAACTAAAATGAAAAAATTAAAAGGGTTTCAAGTTTGAGTTTGCAACAGAATTTCCACAGGAACGCAGACAAAACGGAACTCCGTATATTTTTAAGCCATCGTCAGGAGTTCGTCGGTGATCCTGACGGACCGTAGACCCTACATAATCCTTAACATTTTCCCGTCGCATCTTCTTGGTTGCTAATTGGTATAATGAACCAAACGCCGTCAAATGTCGTCGTTAATATTAGGTCGCATATACCCAATCTCCTCGTCCTCCTCGGCCACTTCGAATAAGACTGTGGCTAATCAACAACGATCACTGTTTCTTCCGGTTTGTGAGTGTCTTACTCTGCTAAACTTACTCTTTAAGATAGTTTTCGTGCAAGTTATGGCATTTTACTATTACATGTGCGTTCTGCACCAGTTTGAAGTCCAACTACAGTTGTTCACATATTAGTTATTTGTTGTGATAATTGTTGCATTTAGAAGTGTGTGAGATTTTTCTATACTTTGGTGGTAGCCATTTTCACAAGTATGCCGCACGAAATTACAATAACATTATAAAAGAAAAATCTGTCTAATGTTGTTTTAAGATGGGGTTAGTTTTGTTGGGATTAACCAGAATAAACCAAATACAAATCCCCTATTTCAACATATAAAGATGAGAAATATCAATAAAAATATAGAGATCAAACCAATCTGGACAAACCAAATTTTACGTGAAAAACCCCAAATTTGGGGAAAAAACCAC
>JAVDBV010087042.1:0-11136 GCA_032619315.1 Piper longum | reverse complement strand
GGGAAGAACCATTTGGTCCTGTGCTACCAGTCATCAGAGTCACCTCTGTTGAAGAAGCAATCCACCACAGCAATGCTAGCAACTTTGGCTTGCAGGTACATCATTTTCTGATATAAGCTGATCTAGAAAGGGAAACATGTTTTGATATGATAACATTCTTCTGTATTGGCATGCATTAAGATTTCCTTGCTCTTAATCAACAAAAACTTTCATAACCAAGCCAATCCTCTATTATAGTTGAAGTATTATCTTTGTGAAACAATTATTGAAGGACTCTCTTCCTTAACAGCTTGAGCTTTTTGAGAAGGTCGAATCTACGTTTGGCTAACAATTTTTTCCAAATTGTAGGGGTGAGTCCTCAGTCAAGACATCAACAAAGCAATTTTGATTAGTGATACCATGGAAACTGGAACAGTTCAGACAAACTCGGCTCTGGCTCGCGGGCCCGATCATTTCCCCTTCCAGGTAGGTTAACAGGTTAACAATGCATTGGCAGCCATTTTCTTCTGTTCTTACAAAACAACCCCTCAAAGTTCAAACCCTAAAATTTTTCAGGGTTTAAAAGACAGTGGAATAGGGTCACAGGGTATCACCAACAGCATCAATATGATGACAAAGATCAAGAGCACAGTTATCAACTTGCCTGCCCCTACATATACCATGGGTTGATTCTGGAAATTGATTTGGATGTTTTAGATCTTTTATGTCACCAAGATAAATAGAGTTAACTCTGGATCAAGCACTGGGGTTTTTTTCCCAAGACAAAAATAACGTTTTTTTTCTTTTTGGTTATTTGTAATCTTCATGTAATAAGAATTTTGAGTGATAGGAATATACCCTTTTCATATTGGGTTTCAACTTTTAATCTTGTTAGGTTTTCATACAAACACTTCAATCTTCTCCTATATATAAACATCATCATGTTCATCAAATAATATGAAGATAGTAAATTATTAGTAAAGAGACATGACTAACATAACATGGCATATTCGATATAACATACATTTTTTTGTTAAAAAAAATGTTGTTATAGTCATACAAAGAAATAAAAATTTCAACAAAAAATTAATAATTTTAATGAAAAAATGATTAATTAATAACTTACCACCTAAAGCAATTCAAAGACTTCGAGAACAAGTCAAAACTACTAAATAATTTTCAAGAAGTGACTCAAATATATCGAGAAAAAAATCAACTACTAAGTAATTGCATAGAAACACACAACATAAAACATTTTAAAGCTAAATGAACTATTATTATGTTGACTTTTAAATGAATTAATGTTGCTAATCCTTAAGCTAGTTACTATATAGTTTACTTTCATAATTTGTTGAGGATACAAGCTGCAAACATTACAACAAAAAGTTTTTACATGGTTCTCTCTTAGAGCAAATTGCACCACATCAAGTTCAGTCATGAGTGCATAAAACTAGTACATAAAATATATTTTTTAAAAGACTAATTGTTATTATTTATTACTGGATAGACTAGTCTAGATGGATATGGACACTATAAACTTGAGAAATCTGACCACGAACCATCTTTTTGTTCGTGATAAAAATGTTTGGCCAAACCTATCGGACATACATGGTCACATGAAACTGGCGGACATGAGTATGGTTGTCTGATTTATCAATTTATTAAATATTTTAAATTAAATAAAGCAAAAATAGTAAATAACTTATGCAATGTATAAGAAAAATGATGAAAAAGTAAGCTGATTTAAGCAAACCTATTTTAAATATAAATAGTAGATGTAGAAGTTTCTACAGTAATTGATTTAACTGAATATTATTTAGTTATTTTATGCATAACTATAAAACTCATTTCATCAACATTAATATTGGAACTTTCAATTGTCTAAGTATCACTTTGATAACTTTACTTAATTTAGATTTGTTATTTACTTATTTTCTAATTTGTAATACTAAATTACCATACTTTGGACGGTTGAAATATTAAATATTTTGTAAGTGAGAACATATTTTAGATAACAATAATTTTTAACAAAGTTTATATTTTGATGTTCATGATATATATAACAGTGAAAGTTTAACCACATATTAATTATTTAAACAATGACAAAATGGTAAAAACTTAGTTACACTAGAACATTATAAATTTGATTAATGACTTGGTTATTATAAAAAAATTTAAAATGTTAAATAATTATGGTGAATGTTATCAACCAACTTACTTATGGCCTACAAAATTCTATATTGCTGATATGTATCGCGATACAACTAATATACGTATGGATTTTGAAGAGACGCCCAATATGACTCAAAATAATTTTCTTTTGTTTTGACCATTTTTTAGATTCTACACATTTTTTGTTCATTTTTAGGTAAATTTAATCATTCTTTCATAATTTATATTGAAAAAATAAAAATATTGGTATTATATTTTTCATTTTATTTATTGTTAATTGACTCCTTTTATTATTAGTACATTTTAGGTAGTTTTTATTTTTATATAAGATATAGAATAATCATTTTATTTTTAAAAGATATTACTTCTTAATTTTGCTTTGGGTATGACTAGGCACTCTATATTTATATTAATACAACAAAAATAATGTTTATTGTCATAAAATTTAACAAAATAATTATTATCATGTATGGATCATATTAATCCATTCATCAACTATAAAATTTAAACAAATCTTTTTAATTATATATATATATATATTATTATTATTATTATTATTCACTTAAGCCAATACGACACCGATATGTACCGATTTTCAGATACGTACGACTTTTCAAGTATCCAATAATTATATTGAAAACGATATCCAATATTTATCTAGTAAACGATACGGCATATCCTGACCCCTACCTAGAAGAGTAAACGGTGGCCAAATACCTGAGGTCAGTTGACTCACTTTTTTATTTAAATAATAATAAATTATAAACAAAATAATATTTAAACAAAATTACAATCTCATCCAATCAAGTTTCCGATTAAAGCAATGATAAAAGACAATTATTTTATTTAAAAAAATTGCTCTTTTTGGGAAGGGCAGGATTGAATATTACAAGGAAATCTCAATCAAGTAGTTGCTAAATCTCTCGTGAAACCAAACTGGTCAACTTTTTTTTTAATTAAAAAAAAAATTGCACAAACATGACAAAATTCAATCGACAACGACACTATTAAGTAGTAATAACAAACATTTATATTAAATGTTTATAGCATAAACATTTATATTAATTTGGAAAAATGACAAACAAATAAGGATAATAATATAAATTTTGAATAATAATATAAAATCTTGTGTAACTACAGTCACAGCAAAGAGAGAGAGAGAGAGAGAGATCCTAATTCTTAAAATCTCCATAAAAAAATGTAGTACGGAATTACCTTCCAAACATCATGGCAAACTTTTGAAACCCTGCATGTAAAACAGTTCAATGTATCACAAGCACACAACATAATTAGGGCAAAACATTCTTTGGAAAGAAAACATTAGGTCAAAAATTACAAGCTGCAAATATGTTGGATGTGCTCTTTCCTTTCCAGCCTTTGTGACTCCATTAGTTTAAGACTACATTGTAAAACAAATTTAAGGAGCAAAGCCCTAGACAAAATTCATCCCAAGACGATCTCAACATAAGATCTACGCTTTTTGAGGATATTCAAGATGAGATGAAAGAAATTAATCAAAAAACTATCTTTTTACAGGATTGTTCCAATACTTCTTATTGCTGCCAAGTAAATCTACACAAAAGTACATTCTTCTAATCGAAAACAAGTCAATGGACAGCAATTTATGTCAAATTTACAGAAGATTCGGGAATGACACAGGGGTTTTACGATGCACGCATTGGTAGGGAATTTCACCAGCAGAAACATGTTTTCTGCTGTTCATTTTGTTTCAGTTTCTGGAGTTTCATCTGCCTGTGGTTGAGAAAATGAATGCTCTGCCCCTGTAACAGGAGGATTAATTGGTTTCTTGAACTGCACAAGGATCATCGTCATATTGTCACATCCCTCGCCCCCTTGCGTAGATGGTGCCAAACACCGATCAAGAACTCTTTCACATACTGCTGAGAGACTAGATTCCTGCATCATCATATATTTATAAATAAGCATGCGAAAAAGGCTGCGGTAATTAATTAAATAATAATACACCAAAATCACGTATCATGTTTACCACATTTATATATTCATTTATAAAGTCCACCAGTTGCTGGCTTGACATGCAGTCCCTAAAAGAAAAACAACTCAAAGTGAATTTCTGTATCAATCAACACGATTTATTCGGGCACGCCTATAAATATATACCCACACTAAAAGTATGTTTTTACAATAAATAACCCAAGGATGCTATTTGAACAATGGTCAAATTAAGAAGAACAATTCAAGGTCACATCCTTCACCCAGAATAAACAGTTTTACAACAAAGAATCAACATCATTAACTACTAGTACATAGTATTAACTAAGTATTTCGCAAGATCCCCATCGAATTGGGCTTCAGAATAAGAGATTGTCATTTTGGGTATATGGTATCAAGTATCTATTAAATGGAACCCACTCATTAATATTTACAAATCTGGCTCACTAAAAGATAACTATAATTTCAGGACATTTGACGTCATTTTTCTGCAGTAAGATCGGTTAATAATTGCTCCTTAGGCATAAGCAAAATGATATTAAACCAAATATTTATTTAAAAAAAAAAAAGATTTATAAGCTTGCTAGGTTTATGGCAAATAAAAGTCCGTCCCAAAGGTTCTTATCAGACAAATATTCCTTTCTACGAATTATTTTTAAGTACTCATTGACCCTAGACTTCAATAAACCTATGTTTTTTTCCTATCGCCTAAATATAGTCACCACCAACTACAACTACATAAAGCAGGTGTTAATAAGATGAGAAAACCATTAATACAAACACAGGCAAATAGCATCATGAACTCAAATACACATAAACTCACCAGATTCCATCACACGCAAGAACAATAAATTCATCGTCATCACAGAGGTGAATCTGAAATAAGACCACAACAAATATAAAGACAGAAACAGCGGATATGCACTAAGAATTTTCATATTGTTGAATAAACTCTTCTTTGACACTAAACAATTGAAAATACAAAGAACAAGAAAAATAAAAAGAGGCATAATAGAAACTAACAATATTTATGTCCGGATTTGCAGTTACAACTTGCTTCTCAGCAGGTAAAAATTTGTTCTGCTTAAATTCCATGTCACCTGCATAAGACAACAAGAAATTTAACAAAACTGTCCCTGGAAAAAGTCTTTTGGTTTCAGGTTAAAATCTCTATACCAATTGCTCTTGCTAAGTTCAAACTTCCGTTCACTCGTCCTGCATGAATGAAGCCGCCCCCTTTTAGAATTCTCTCCTTTTCAACCTCCAGCTCCGGTTTGTGATCTCTTGATAAATTGTATGCCTGTACAACGTCAAAGATCATAAAATGTTTATTTCTCAAAAGTCAACAAGCTTAAGTCCAAGTTTGCTTTATTTTTAGATCCTTAATAACTGTCAAAAAGATTTTGAAGGTATAAATAAAGGACAAAGAATATACCTGACCCTTCCTTGAAATGACACACCGTGAATCACCAGCATTTGCAACAATGAGCTGGTTGTTCCTAATGAGAGCCACACAAGCTGTGCTCCCAGAAGTAGGCCCAGGAAAATCAGAATGAGGACCCTAATCAGAAAGGTAGTTGATTCAGCAAGCATTAGGAACTATAGAAACCTTCTTGACAGCGAACAATAAATCCATTTAGAGGTCCACAAGCATCTAGCTTGCCAAATGGCCTTCAAAAAGGAATTGGTTCTCAAAAGGAAGCATTTAATTTGGCTTTCCAATTTTAGATTACTGAGGAAACAAAGTGCTGAGAACCAAAGTATGGGAAAACTTCTCCTTCAACCTTCATGCAATTTCACAAGGAATATTAAGGATTTGCAAAATGGTGCAAATATAACACTTATGTGGTTCAAATTGTGATCAATAGTGCCAATATGTAAAGCGTGATCTCATTTCAAACTTATAAAATAAACACCCCGGACAAGTTCTTCTTTTCGTTGTTTTTCTTTTTCTTTTTCTTTTATAGCTTTTTGAACAAAAGATGTATATATATGCCATGAGCTTAAAGCAAACACCAAATTTCATATGCTTCTACTATAATTTTAAGTAATCAAGAAATTAAAGAAAACAGTAAATGCACCGGTTATAGAAATGCTAAATTAAAGTCAGAAAAATAATAAACTACAAAAAAGAAAAATTATGGATTTAAATTAGAAAGGCACAATAAGAAGAGTTTACTGTTTCACGTTCATCTTAAAGCATTGCAAATGATTTAATAGATCTTTTATAAATAATGAAAAGCAAGCAAACAATGTGCAGAATGAAGAGTTTGAACTAGCTTCAATATTGTTTTGGTCGCAAAGAGCTTTTTAAAACTACATTAATTTGAATGCTTGTAATGAATTTGAATTGCACCACTAGCAAATGAGTCTGGTCGCAAAGAGCTTTTTAAAACTACATTAATTTGAATGCTTGTAATGAATTTGAATTGCACCGCTAGCAAATGAGTCTGAACAGTACAATCTTAATGCCAACAATCAGTCAAGAACAAGGGTTGCAGGTACTTTAGACTACTGCAACACATGTCAAAAATTTCATGCCGCTTTCTTTCAATGCATACCAATGCTTGATGTCCAGAAACAAAAACTTGACAATCAGCAGTGCAATGACAAGGCAGATACACTTTACATGAAACATTGATGCCTACTGATATTAAAGCAACACACACAGCATTTCTGAATAAACAACTACCTCCTCAAAAACCCAATCATCAAGCTGATCGTTGGACTCTCCACTCCGCGGGGACCATATTAATCCTTCAAGCATTCCAGTGAATTTATTGATTTTATCTCCTAGCACAGCCAACTCTCTCCAACCTCTCTGACCTCGCATCATCTCGTCCATTCTGCAGTTGTAGTAAAACACGATTTCAACACAAGATAATGCAGATAGTTCACAATTCCTAAATTGTGATGACTCCATCAGACCATACAAGAAATTTGCACAGAACTAAAGACACCATCAAGATTAAAGGGCATGTCACCAGGTTTTCATCTTCTGATGGGAAAATTAAAGAAAAATAGTTCAAAGAATGATCTCCCATGCAGCAAACTAACAATTGAGTGACTTGAACAAAAAGAGACCGTTACTTTTAAAGAAATGAACCTGAAAAATGCCTTTTGAACAGAAGCAGCCAAATCTCCAGCGGAATAAGCATCATTTTTTAGGACCTGACGATGCAGATATTTTGCACAGAACTTTGCAACAACTTTACCTGCAGAGAGACCAGGAAACTCATATTAAGTACAAGTCTATGTAACACCTACACATCACTTAAACACTGATGCAAAAAAGAAAAACATGCACATGAAGCACCATATTATGACTTGGTTCAAAACATCTGAAAAGTATAAAATCTGTTTGGTCCGTGTTTTAAAATTTCTATATCCTCTTTTGCTTTCAACAGATCCCTAAAAAAGACAATGGGGGCATGGATCCTAAACTAGAATCCATGTGATTACAAAATGGAAAAGATGCCCGGATGCGCTTCCTGCTATATATAGAGTTTAAAAATTTACACATGAATGGTTAAAGTCAGCTCTTCCCACATTTAGTTGCCATAGCTTCTGTAGGTTAATTGCGCTCTACTGATAAGATTAGGTAATGAGTAAACTCCATCCTGTACAAATATCATTGTTTAATAAATGTATACTGTAGGGTAGAAATAAGATTGGCCGCGCAGTTTTACTATCGTTGAACTTAGAGATGGATTCCATTCATGAACAGACAGCCCCATTCATTTATTCAATAATTACAAAGATAATTATAGCACAAGATAGAGTTAATACAAATATATATCTCACCTCCATGACCATCATACACACCAAAAAATGAAGTGTTATCATCAAGGTCAGGAAAAGCTGCATGCTGTAGGACACGGGTCACAAAACCAACACTACATAAGAAAATAATCTTGCTATGAATGAAAATAATGACAAATATAAGGAATACCTATAAATAAAATTTATAGTTATTCAAAATCAAAATAGAGTCCAAAAGTTCACCCAATAAATAAAAATAGAACAGACATAAAACTTTTCTAGAAAGGCCATACAAGTGCTTCAGAAATATGTATAAAGAGCATAAAAAAGAGTTCTTCAAGATGCACTCGAAGCAAGTTGCCACTTTGGGAAGTCGCAACAAGGACATCGACCACATAGTCAGCCATAAAACCATGATTACTTGTGGTTATATGCTTATTTCAATTGCATGCATGCAACATTTATAACAAATTTGGGAAAAGTGATCTTCAATACATTTTTCGTTATTAGAATGATGTTCATAGTGATTAATTAACGATGCCCAAAAAACTATCAAATGAAAGTAACACGGGAAAGGTATGGTCACTGATAACAATTAAAGATTGTACTCACAGCATCTTCCATAGAAGCACGCCACCCTTGCATAGATGATAAGCCATATCTCAGTCTTGGGTTCTCACCATCTTCAGAAGATTTATCAGTCTTTGGTGTACTGAGGTAGATTCCCATATTTAACCAAAAGAACTAGTAGACTCCAATATGCTGGAAGTACGCAAAGAAATATCAAAAGACTGTAAATTGTAACAAAATGTGGCATCATTGAAGCTGCAAAAGGCACAGAAAAGCAATAAAATCAAGTGGTTCTTTTCCGACATAACATGCAAAAACATGTGCCAGTGTTAATTCTAACACAGATCAGCTAAACTATTAAGCCAGAAAAGTAAAATGGAAACAAGTACAGTTAAACTTATTATATCTCTAGAAATTAGTCATTTGTTGAGAGTATTAAGCTTTAAATTCGGAGTGTAATCAGACCTAGGAGTACATTCACAGAAAATGAGCTTTCCTATCTCTCTTTGACAAAATTCTAACTGCAAACAGGTAGAATTCACTGCTTTTCGATATCTAACCAAGTAGGAAGAAAGCTTCTACCAATGAACCTCTCCCTTTAAACTTTGGCGACCAAATGATACCTAACCAAAAGTGCAAAAGCCAGAGTCAGAAGGGCGATTCGGTAGCTTAATATGAAAATAATAATAATAATAATAATAATAAATTAAAAAATCCATTATTTTCACATGACAAACGTAAAAAAGCGATTACTGATCAAAGAATCAAACCCATTAATCCATCGAATTATCGGAATGCACAACAGAAAGGCCAAAAATTTCGCCTCAACCTTGACAATCAAAATACCCAAAGAGCTAACATTTCGAGAAGAGTCAACTCAAGTCCAGCAAAAACAGTAAGCACATAAGACTTGCAGCTGAAACCAAGAACATCCCCAAGACATTTCAATCAAAGAATTCACAAACCCAAACCTTCGTTGGAACCAAGAGCATCCCCAAGACATTTCAATCAAAGAATTCACAAGCCCAAACCTTCGTCGAACCCGGCCACAACAAACCCAGACAGACCCGCAACAATCACAGCCACACGCGAAGTCGCGAACCATCCAACACGTAGTAATCGATCCACCAAATCCCAACCTCAAATCCCGCCCCAAAACCCACCGATCTAGCCCCGAACAAAGACGAACAGCAGCCGCCAAACGTCAAAAACTCCACCAGAACCTAAAATCCCAACCCCGCAACCAAATCAAAATCCGAAAAATTCAAAACAACACCCACAAAAAGAACATCACAGATGACAAAACAGGCACCAGAATCAACCGAAGAAGACAGCAAAGATCGACGAATCGGTCACCTTCGGACGACGCCAAGGATTGGAACCGGGAAGAGGGGGCCGAGGACGGCCGAGGAAGGAGAAAATCGGCAATGGGGGAGATGAGGGGGGACTTCTGGTTGGGTTCTTGTGTTAATTTTGCGAAGTTAAACTAACAACGGATTAACCACGTAATCTGTGTTTACTACATCTATATCTCAGATAAATTTGTCGGAAAAGGGTGCCACAGTTAAACATTTATATATTTGGGGCTAATAAATAGCTATGTCTTATTCAAGGGCAAAGCGTACCTTTTTTTGTCATCTTTTATTTATACCCCAAATGAAGAAGGTATTTGTTGTTGTTTTGTTTTTCTTACCAAGTTAACCTATAAATAGATTACTTAAATTTATTTATTTTTATCATTATCATAAAAAATAAAGGAGTTGCAGGTCTTATAATTAACGTTAACCGGGATCCTAGCTCAATGCATGAGTTATATTTAAATTTTAAATAAAATATTAAAAAGCAATATTTTAATATTTGGTCTTCTAATTAAAGTCTTTAAATTTTTATAGGCATGGACAACATAATAGTTTAAACAAATATATTAAAATTTATTACAGTTGTGTAAATTATCGTACCAATAAAAATAAATACCTAAGAGGTTTAAACTGTTGGGATTAACCAGAATAAACCAAATACAAATCCCCTATTTCAACATATAAAGATGAGAAATACCAATAAAAATATAGAGATCAAACCAATCTGGACAAACCAAATTTTACGTGAAAAACCCCAAATTTGGGGAAAAAACCACAGGGCAAACAACCAGATCAAATTCACTATATCACAAGTTTGATACAGAATATATCCACAGGAGAACAAACTCCCTAATACCAATTGATAGTACTTTCTACAAAATTGGTATTAACCAAGAAAGATAAGAAATATTTTGGGATTACAAATAAGAACTTGGTAAAGTTACCATTGACGATTGCAAGCGAATCTCAACAAAAAATTCACCTTTCTTCAATCCACACAATTTTCTTCCTCCCTTTGCAGCAACAGTTTTTCTCCAAAAAAAGCCAAAAACCCCCAGAAGAAAAGCGTCGTACGTTGCTTTTATTCCTTTCAACAAACAAAATCTGCAAATCTGGATTTTTGCCCAAAATAGGGTTGTAAGTTCATGTATTTCCAGAGGAGGGACAACCCAACAATCCTCCCCTTCCCGACTCCATGAAATACCTCTAGCCAGCATGGAAAGTTCCATCCATGCCTGCTCCATTCCTGCAGTAAACATGTTTCTCCTTTGACACAACTTTAGTCATCATGTCTGCAACATTTCTTTCAGTATGAATTTTTGTT
>JAVDBV010087038.1:4217-15816 GCA_032619315.1 Piper longum | reverse complement strand
ACGGTGGTGATGAAGATCATTACAAAAAGTTCCCAATCTTTTATTGTTGTCACTTTGTCTTGGAATCGATCACTTTCGTCACAAACGATGGCAAACAAAATGCAGCAGAATGAATCTATCATAAACCAACATGAGAAATCAAAATTTTCCTCTCAAAAGAAAAATGATATAAGATTCTGTGTAATAGTGGTTACCTCAGAATTTTAGAACTTCAGTGGTCCTTTTGCTTTGCAAGCAGCATCATTTTCATCAATGGGATTCACTGGGTGTTTGAAATCAACCAGTGGACCCTCAGAAGATCAAACCATGAAACCAATCACCCCACTGCAACATTCGCAAAAATATGTTGTGAAAAGTTATTCTGTTACATATAAACAGTACCACATGAATAACAGTATGAACAGATTAACCATAGGAAAGACTATAGCAACTCTCCTTAAAACGTTAAAATGTTTAGAGCAGTACCTTGGATATGTAGGAACGGTCGTCCATGCGTAATTAACTGAACCTTTGAATACCTGACGGCAGTTAGAAACAATGTCTTCAATTAAGTGCATGTGTAGCCATATGCTTTCGGCTTGGGTAAACATAACTCCCCCAGGGTGAAGTGCTCTTGCAACTGACTCAAAAAATGGTTTCTAGAAAAGTTCTTGTGCAGGACCAGAATAAACGATTCTTGGAATGTCAAATAACCAAACAAGGCTTTCAAATTTGGTAAAATATAAATTGGAGAACATAAGCAAGTTGCAAAATACATACCAATTGGATCAGAAGAATCCACGAGATTTGTTCTGTAAAATAACAAATAATTTATACAAGTTTCATCTCTTCATCCCAAATGAAAAGCGCACTGGAAATGTTTCCTAACTTTATGGCACAAAGTTTGCAGTACAGGTAGGGTTTGTCGAAAGAAGAAGATTGGAAAAATAAGAACCGCAATGCATAAATATGTGGTCATAAGAAAAGAAGCAAAACAGTTGTAAATCCAATTTGCTAAAGATTGTAACTTACCATCGCCAGCATGTAGGTTAGCACGTGGATCTTCATAACCAACAGCTAAATCAGGGAAATATTGCTTTGACACCTGGAAGAAAACAAATTCATCCTAAGTTGAACTAAAATTTTTGTCTTCAAAGACAAATTTTAAGAGAAGTGTATATAGATATTTGTGAAATCGATAAAATGGTTGTTGATGTAAGTTCCTATACTAAATGCACCTTAGTCCTTTTCTGTGTTCCTATACTAAATGCACCTTACAACTTTTGACAAAACTTAAACTATCCCAAGTCTATTAATATGTGAAAATCGAACAAATTATACATATGGTTAGACAATTACAAATGCACCTTTCTGGGGTTTGGAATGGAACAGAGCGGAAGATTGGTAATCATCTCCTGGTACGCTCATTCATCTCTCTCTGTCACTTGGATAGCTCCATCCAGGACGAGAACCTTATCATATGTTGACGACTGCACCAAGACAATAAGCATGAGCCTGATGTGACTTTGATAATCAAGCAACATTAGATGAACATGAGGAATACTATTAAGCAACAGAAATTGGCTCCTATAAGCTAAGCACCTGGAATACCAAGACATTTTGATAGCCTGATTTTCCTTGGAACAAAATCTCCTCCACTTTCAAAGAATGTGCTTCCCCTGTAACAGAAATTTAGAAAAGATCCATGACGATTGTCTGATAGCTAATGGATATGAAACGACTGAAAAAATCCTATAACATGCTCATTCACAATTTCATCATTAGAAGATAAGCCATGAATTACTCTTATCACAAACTATGTCAATAAAAGTGAGAGAGGGTATCCCACTGCATCGTCAGAAACAAATAGAACGATTAGATAACAATACAATAAGCATTGAACCACTTTACAGATAAAAGATATGAGCACTAGTACCGTGCCAAAAAATGGAGAAATTTTGCGTCAAAGCATTACATTGACAATTAATCGGTCCCTAAACATTCAGATGTATTAGCAATAAAACATGTCTCTCTTGAAAAAAAAAAATAGAATCTTTCAACTTGCAAACAAGCTCATAATAACAACAACCAGCAAGAACATCAGTCAAACTAAATTTCACACAAAACCGCAAACAACCACACATACCCAAGTCCAAAATCACCCCAAACGAGCCACAAGCACACAACTTTGTATATCAGAAAAGATTATAAACAAAGGACACAATTTAAAAAAAAAAAAAAAAACTGGCCACATGGGACTAATCTCAGAGAACCAGCCAGTTATAACTGAAGAGATGCAGTTCTTGCCATCAACCTCCATCTTCCCACCGCACTCTCTATGCCTCTTGACGGGCGCCTCAGGAGCAGCACCCTCGTAGGCCATGGCCGCCTCTCCCCAGCCGACAAGAAAAGATATATATGGAGTATTTATAATGATGCTATGAACACACAAAATCTAACTGTTGGATGCGTGGCATGTACTAACATTTATATGTGTTGGAAGCCCAAGGTTGTGTGTTTGCAATTAATATATTTAATCTTAATTAATATATATATATACAAGGAGGGGTCAGGGGGGTAGGAGGACTTGTGGGCTGGTGCCTGGTAAAGACTAAAGAGAGGGATGATGATAGTGAGAAAAGTATTGGGGATCTATGTCAAAGCTATGATAAAGGTTTTAGAAGTGAGCATCATCATTGAGAAATTTATGATTGAAGGATAGTTATTAGTATTGTAGAGTATTCATGGTTCAATGGTAACTTGTTATAATTTACAATACTATGAAAATAACTTTTTTGGATGGTAAAAAATATCCTTCTCTTCTTTATTCATATAACTTTTATGGATAGAAAAAATATCATTGTCTTCTTTATTCATAAAATCGGGCTTAATTATCAGAAAAGAAAAAAATACCAATTGTCTAAAATATGGTTGATTAAAAATTAAAATAAATTCAGTTAAATTATAAAATGAAAATTAAATAAGTTCGGCCGTCCCTTGGCCTAATCAGCCAGACAAGGCCTAGGCTGCTTTTAGACCGTAATAACTACTTAAAATTGATCGTTTTATTTTTAATGTACATAAATCAATTATTATTATGATTGCAAAATTGATTTATATGTATATATATACTTTACAAATAAGATATGGGTTAATAATTTATAGATTTAATAGACTGCTGAATTTGATTCTCGACTATTGTTGTAATTGGATTTGAGTTGTGCACAAGATGTCATCGTATTTTTTTTAAAAAAAAGAAGAAAACACAAAGAAATTGGGGCGCCTATCTTTTTGCTCTAGTCAATTGGAATGACTAGTTTTATGCTTCAGAGTATGGATTAAAGAAGACAAAACCCATGTCTTTGACTAATCAAATCAGATTTATTAAGCTAGAAATCAAATTAACAAAATGTGCATTATTAGTATATGTTGTAAACTTAAAATATTTATCCCTTCGGATTGGTTAGGACATTTTCATGAGGCCAAAATCGATCCCTGCCTATTTTGGATGGCTCTCAAGTGCCAACTTATTAACTGGGTGCCTTTTTTTTTAAGTCAAGTAGGTACACTGCCTGTTAAGTACGTGAAATCGGGGATGGTATGCATCTGCTTGAGGAATGCTGAATTTTGCAGTGCTGGCTCCGTTTGTGGTTATGTGGATGGAATCGACGGTTCTTATTTTGCATGATTAGGATTTAGATTTTGGTTTGCATTGTTTTAATCCTGTGATAGTAAGCATCTCTTGATCTTTATTGTTTATCTGGTTTAATTTGAGTAGCAGATGATTAATTTATGAGGGCTGTGTAAATCTTGTTAAAAGTTTCTACTCTGCAGATTTTTAGTCAGCAATCCTGTTTAATAATTCTATGGGTGTTGGACATTGGATTGGTACCTGTCCTGCTGTACGTGTAGCACCCAGTCAGTTCAGTTTTGGTGTATGGATATGCCATTGCCTTGTTCAATGGTGTATCATCTGCCATTCAGTTCTGTTTTTGAATGATCTATTCATTCAATGCATGCATAAGTTTATTTCTGGCAAGTTATAAGCACATAGTGAAACAATTTGTTTTATTTTATTTGGATCCATTTCCAGTCCCTTCAGTTTCAATTAATAATCAGCTAATGTATATGATAGTGCCTTCTTTTTGTGTTTTCTTACAATTGGAGTTTAGTTGGTTAATAAGTTCATTCATGTTTATCATTTTGCCTTATTGAATCTCCAGTTGAACTTATTAGATATTAGTAGGCATGCAATTCTTGGAAATGTGTTCGTGGGGCTAGGTGATTTTTAGAAATGATTGCTGAAGCTTATTTTCTGTTGGGGACTTTGTCTTGGTAAGGCTAGTTGCCTTCCAAACATTCTCAGTAAAAATAATGAAGGATGACTAATGTTCCTTATAGGCTGAAAGTTTGTTCCAATAATTCTTGTTTTGACTTGGTTGTCTTTGAGATGTTTGAAATGAAGGGTCTCAGGCAAGTATTGTTACTATATGTGCCGATTTTATAGGACTTCTTACTATGTTTATCGGTCCTGTTGCTGGTTTTATTGGAGATTGGGTCGAGAAAGAAGAAGCAATAGAATCATTGCAGCAGTGGGAGGATGATTGGGATGATGATGATGTTAATGATTACTTCTCTCTGCAGTTGAGGGCAGAGCTGGAGAGTAACAATGAGAAGAAATAATGTGAAATTTTTCTTTCCTTGAAAGCACTCCAAGAAGAGTAAATGTTGAGGTGATCGGTGCTTCTGCTCTTTAGTGCATTTTATATGTTGGATCATAGATAACACTCTTTTGAAGTCCAAGCTTTCGATTGATCATCCTTATCAATTCCAAATTGTTCTGTAGTATCAAGATCTTTTATTTGGAATTGCTTATCATTTTCAAAGTTTTGTGTGGAAGATGCAAGGGGTGTCTAGATCAAATAGATGCAGTAATATGTCTGTCTAAGAAATTAGCGTGCAACTATTGGCAATGCAGAATTCGTATCATACAATAATGCTGCATATCCAAGTTTATGACAAGTCTTGCATGGCTTCTAGACTGTATCCATGCATAGAACGGGGTGGCTTGCTGTACTCCCTATCATAGAGAAAAACTAAATACTAATATTTTTCCAACAAGAAAATTACTTGGTTATCAGAGTTGTGTATTTTCATAGAAACAAATCAAATGCAATGCACAAAAAATTATCACCACCTTATTCAAGGTCACCCTCCACAGTATTCCTTACCCAAGAACAGATATATACTGTACAAAGTTAGCTCAAGTCACACTTCCGACATAATCGATCTCTCGTCTTCCTCCTTGATGGCATTGATCTTGGCAGCAACTTGGCCCATGTTTGGCCTCTCCTCTGCCAATGGATTTATACAGTCAAGTGCAGCTCGTAACAGGGCCACCATTCTATTCTGGTTAGCTGCTTCTGCAATCAAAACCTTGTCAAAGACCTCAACTGTCCACTCATCCCTCCCAACAGAGCTTACCCATCCGGCCAAATCAAAACCACTGCACTGCACTGACTTTCCTGTGAGCAGCTCCAGAAGTATCACCCCCAAGTTGTAGACATCGGATTTGAACGGGTCGTTTGGCTGAACTAGAGTGGAGTCGATGCTCATACTTTGGATGCTTTGGGAGTTGGATAGGGAGGCCTGGTCGCCCATTTGCATCAGTCCATACTCGCTTATGCAGGCGTCCATGCTGGTGTACATCATAATGTTGGAGGATTTGAGATTTCCGTGAGGGGTTCCTTCTTCATAGAGCTCCTCGTGCATGTAGGCCAGTGCTCCTGCTATAGTTGATGCTACATTCAGCCTGCTCGCCCAGTCAAATGATGCCCCGTTCTGCGCTCCTACAAGCATAAACAAATTCATTATATAATTTTGGTATCGGGTGGTCAAAATTTTGTTCATTGGATAATCACATAGATTAGATTTGACGATGATATGGGCAGAGAATACCTTGGAGGAGCTTGAGGAGGCTTCCACAGGGTTGATACTCATAAACCACCAGCTTCTCCTCCTTGGAACAGTAGAAGGCCACCGGTGAGAGCACATTGGTGTGCTTTGCTTGGATGATCTTCTCCATCCTTCTCTGGAACTCGTCGCTGGAGATGGGCCATTCCTTGATTCTCTTCACGGCCAAATTCGATCCGTCTTCCATCAGCACCCTGTACACACTGCTGTGCTTACCCCTTCCCAGCAGCTCTGCCGGGGCCTTGAGCAAGTCCTCGAACCTCAGCCCCCTCACCGGCGACATAGATACGATCACAAGCGAGGTTGAAACCATGCTTTGGCTCTCGTTCGAGGTCGTAATCGAATGTTCCGGTCTGCTTGTGCTGGCGTTGTAATCCGTAGAGACGATACTGCTTGTGTTCTTATTTGCATCCTTGGCCGCTATCTCCTTCCTCGTTGTAGCGTTAGCCCCAGCTGCTTTCCATCGGGAAAGCTTATAAAGAATGAAAGAGAGTATCACTATGGCCAATAGAATGCATCCCAAGGGCATTAGAATCTTCACAAAAAACTTGAATTTGGATTTTGATTTGGGTTTGGGATCCTCTTGGGGTGGTGGACAAGGTTTACCAAGTGCCTCACCACATAGTAAAGAGTTCCCTATAACACTGGGTGCACCAAAGCGACCAAGGTTAGGAACAGATCCACTAAAATTATTGTAAGAGAGATTGAATTGCTGGAGATAAGCAACATCAAACTGTGGTATTTGGCCACTAAGATCATTGTTCTGCGCCAAGAACATCACCAAACCTGAAATTTTGCCAAGATCCTCCGACAGAGGCCCGGAGAAGTTATTGTTGGAGATGTCAATCCTCTTGAGGTTGTTCAACTCGGAAAGAGAGTTGGGCAGTTTGCCAGAGAGCTTGTTGTCGTTCAAGTACAAATGGGTGATATGCTTACAATCAGAAAGCTCATCAGGAACCACCCCATTGATGCTATTGTTCTTAATGCTAACAGACATCAAAGACCCAATTGCGCAGATTGATTTCACGTCGAAGGTACCATTGAGTTGCATGTTTTCAAGCGCCAACCGCCGGACAGTCAACTTGCTGGAGCAAACCACCCCTGTCCAAGTACCACTGCAGTATGGCTTGGAGGAGTTCGCCCAACCAAAATTGGGGTCTTCAGGAGGTACACCATTGGAGAGCTTCATGTAGAAGTTCGCCAGAGATTGCCTCACAGCAGGGTCTTCAACCTGAGGCATGGATACGTGGAAGATGATTGCCAAAGAAAGGAAGAATGGCATGACTGCACTGTGATGTCTGCCCATGGTGCAGGTTGTTGGCCTCTCAACTAATTGGAAACTAAGCTTTGCTAGTTGAAAGTGGCAATGAATTTATGATGTGATGAATAGGGACATGGATCATTGTGAACAAGCTGGGAATAGCTGGGAAAGCGGAAGGGACCGTATCACAAATGGCGGCAGAAACGACGATGCAAAGGTGAGATCAGTGAGTGCTGGCTTTGCACTTTCGGAGACAGCGAAGGAGCTACAAACAATGTTGTAGGGAATTAGCCGGCGAAGGGAAACTGCCGACTAAGAATCACTAATGAAACACGAAACGAATAATGGCCAGGTTTATTATAAATAAGTTTATATATATTTAGAAGTCACAAAATTTTAAGTAATATATATATATATATATATATATTATTTTAGGTATTACTATTTATATTAAGTTAGTCTACTAATGCTTCTTATCATTGAATCGATAAACCTCGGGTTTTGAAATGTGAATCTCGAACTCTATCACCGCCGGAAAAGTGTACGGTCATAATAGAATAATAACATTTTACAAAATCAGGTCATGAAATTAAACTAACAAAAAAAATCTAATACTCTCCTTCAATCAGGATTTAAATAACCATCATTAGCATGAGTTTATATCAGAAAAATATATAATAAAACTACGAGCTTATCATCATCTTAAATACATTACAGGATTCAATCTAGTTAAAAAGTAAATAAAATAAAGGTAGCACAAAGCATCATAGAGAAAACCCAATAGCTTATTACGACAAAAGGCAAGACCCCACTGGCTGGCGGTCGACCTCAGGTAAAAGCTGCGAAGCGGAGAGCAAATCAGGTCTAGCGACAGGGTCGTCAAAGGGGCCGTCAACGGAGTTTGGACTTGGGTGAGGGGGCCAAGGTCTGGCTCAGGTAGGGTAAGGTGAAGGGCATTGCCAGGGTGGCCGCCCTTTGGGGACTTGGGCGTAGGAGGGGAAAGGATGATAGGTTTTCAACCCGTTAGAGAATTTAATCTGACTGTCCTTATGACGAAGAACAAGTTTCTATCATTAGTTCAGGCAATGCCATTGCTCAGGTTATCTTTTTTAGCTCATTTTAGCTTGGATTGTCCGACTACAAGGATGCCAAGAAGGATGGCTAGGTAAAAAAAAAGTCCTTTGGGGGTGGCAGATCCAAACCCATTTTATAACAAAGTGAAAAAAGCCCATCCATATATCATTGGTACATATGAATAATACTATATAAATAAAAAAAACCTTATTAATTTTTTTAAATTATGACAATAATTTTTTTATGATGTTGGTCATTATTTTGAAAATAAAATACTATATAATTTTACTTTGTAATTGAACATGACAATATTCGTCTTTGTTAAAAATTTGTATTTATAATGATATTAATATTTATGATTATGTTCTTATAAAAATACAAGTGGTTTGTGCATCGTGAAATAATTATATTTAATAATTATTATCTTGATAATCATATTTTGTATAAGTAATTTCTAATTTTGAATCAACTTAAAGTGTACCATTATTAAAATTAGTATATACTTCTAATTCAATTAAGTAAATCTTTCTATGTTATTATTATTAACGATACTTAATTTTTCTAATTTTGTTGACAAAATCTTATTATAGTTGAATTGAATTTCTCAATGATACTATTAATAAACACATTCATAATAAAAAAATAGATAAAATTATATTATTATTATAAAAAGATGCGGTGAGTTGATTATGGTTGGTCAATAAATTTGGGCATATGGTGGATTAATACAGTGAACTTTTCTTTGTTATAATTAATAAAATATTCTATAACTAAGTTTATAAGGTAGACGTGTATGAGAGGCATTCAAGGATCTAGAAGGCATTTACTTATCGGTATTTATCTGTATGCACAAGAATTAATTGACATATTCCATACTAATAACCCGTATATCTCTTTACATCTTGCATCGTCTTGTTCATGTGTAAATTTTTTTAAAGAAAAAAAGTGTAAGTCTTACAATGATGTATTCTTTCATCTTTGAAGATTTTTGATATCGTGCTAAGCTAGACCATGAGTTCCACAATTAAAAGATCATAAAATTGCAATCCCTCCACATTCGAAACAATGCAAACTCTCGATTTTTCATCGGTTAATGCTACAATATTAAAATGTAAATATACGCAGCAGCGTAGTCAAGAAAAAGTATCTAAATATCATTTATCAATTGCTGCTCAGGAGGGATGAAAAATATATACAATGCAGGATTAAAATTAATAATATCTCTCAAAGGCTATAATCGGGGCATAATATACTATAATTGGGTTTCTACTTTCTCATTATGATATCGATGTCATGCCACATTGTAAAACCCAAGCTGTTTGTCCGGCGGATTTTAAGTCAATTAGGCCTTTAACCAGATCAAGTTAGTGGGTCTGGCCCTTGTTGCCGTAATTCGAATATGATATAGTATATATTTATCCGGCCCTCCTTCGGCTTTGGTACTTCCATTCGACGCTATAAGCCCGACCTTTTATTTTTGGTTCAGTCAAGTTGAATCTAATTAGATATTAGGACAAACTCCTCTGCGAGTCTATTGTATACTTGTTGTATATTCATAACTCTTTCAATCAATCCTAACCCCTATGGAACCTATGAGTACAGTTCCCAAGGTTTGAAAAATTATAGTGCAAGATCTGATGACCTAAATGCTCCCAAATTTTAATATGCTATTATAGGGACACAACATAAAGTGTGGGTCAAATTTCATGAAATGTAATCATAATTTGACTATATTTTTGGATTTTACATCCAGAGGTAGGGAACTAGAGTTTCACCTTGCAATCCTAAACACTTCAAAAAATTAATCAAAATAACCATGTAAATTATTTTTAAATTAAACAAAAAATTACAAGTTTATAACAGATAATTAGAAAGGCTAATCATAATTTTTATAGATTTTATTAACCACTCTTAATTAGCTTAAAATAGAGCACAATCTCAATGCATGGCAGGATATATTGACATCATAGTATACACACCAAATAATTAGGGGCTTTGTTCATACCTTTTAAGTGGTTATCTTAGTGTGAAAATTTTATTTTTATATGAACAAGCTCACATGCATATCAAGAGGCATGCATAAGGTGGGCACCACAAGGTGTAAAAATCGAGGGAATGTATGGCCAAGTCACAAGGACCTTGAAAGCTGTATATCTTATTCATAAAAGTCATATCATATGACTATATGAACATAAAAGTTGTACATCTTGACGTCATGAATACACGAAAGTAAACAAAAACCAAAAAGACCTTTTAAAACATGACTTATGAAATTTCTACTAGATAATTGCAAAATATTGACCAATGAGCATTTAAAAATATGTAATAATTAATTTACAATGAAACAATTATAAAAATACCATCTATTTACTCTTAAAGCAACCAGCTACAAGGAAAAAAATATAAAAAATGTAAAACATATAGCAACTAATGCAAATCTAGTACCAAACACACAACTAGCAAGGAGGGGAGGAGGTCTTACCTCCAACAAACCAAGGAAAGGTCTCTTGGTGCTTCCCACCCTAAGACCTACAACTCTATGCCTTGACTAGGCTTGGAGAACTTGAATGGAGCTGGAAGAGGCTAAGGAAGGAACATAAGTGACCAAGGAGAAGGAAGAGGGTTGGAAGAAATGAGGAAATGAGTAAAAATTGGAGAAGGATGGGGTTGTTATAGAAAAAGGGGAAAACTACCATCCACGGTGAAGATGATGTCACAGATAAGGTGTCATACCTAATGGGGTATGGGTACATAAAGAGGCATGGGTGTCATACGTAATGTGGTATAGGTTAACCCAAAACCGTAAAACTTTGAGTTTTCACCTTAAAGCAGTCGGGACGACTTTGAGAACTACGCCTTGAGTCCCACAGAGGTGCAGTTCCTGAAGGGGCTAGGATTGGCTGAAAAAGGGTTCCAATACACAACAAACAATCTGAAATTGCAAGAAATATGGCCCTAAACCAAACTAAACTTGACATAAATAAATATAAAAAATAATAGTCGAGATGGAGTAGTGTCTATCCAAGCGATACCAAGCACCAAAGGAGACTAAGGACGTGACTTGCACATACCATACCACACATATACAAGCAGCAAAATGTGTCGGGCAAACAATTCAATCTAGGTTAAGACCGAACCAAAACTAAAATAATCGAGTGAAAAATTCGAGTTTTACAGTTATGATATGTTATTTGCTTATGTGTGTTTAATATTTTACTTTGCTTATTATTATTATTGTGAAGCGGATAAACTTTAGAGTAAAGACTAACAATCGTTTGCATGGTGTATAAGCCTCCGAGTTTGAAACATGAT